>JBAMJV010012573.1:0-35229 GCA_037951105.1 Echinarachnius parma
CTAGAAGGCCAACTTATCGCGCGCAAGTCACGTGTCCAATATACTTTGTACATGGGAAAGATGGCGGAGTGACGCGGTTTTTTGAAGCTTCCAAACACTACTTCTCTACGTCATCGCGTAGTGACCTATAAAGACTTGACCAATCATCACCCTATGAAGTGCGTATATTATCCGCAAAGACGCTTAATGGAAAGACCGACCACTGTACAATTATCCTGTACATAGTGAACGGGCAGAGCGCGATGTACAAAATTAACACGCACTTTGATACGCAAGCTATTCATTATGACGTCACAATAACAATGTTTACATCGCCTGACTAAAAATAATTTCAAGAACACGTGATAAAGTTTGATGACCCCACATTTGCATATCGCGCTTGAAATTTGTTTTGCGCACTTGGATGCGCGTACAATAATAAAGAATTAAATAAAGACAGTGCGCGGACTGAGCGCGCGTTAACATTAAAATACGCGAGTAGCCATTGCCATTTTTTTCTCTACACGGTAAGATCTTTAAATTTCAAAAATATATTTCTCACAGCTATAATTCTAAACGTAAAAACGCTATCGACTATAATTTTTAAATATTTTTAACTAAACAAAGACAAAATTAAATAAGTAAAACAATGTGTCCCCCAGGTGTACTCAACTTGGAGATAAGCTGATGGTCAATCGTCATACTAGCCTGAATTTGCCGAGTTTAAGTAAGTACGTTCTGATCCTTACTTTTGTTTAAATTAATACTAACAAAGGGAACATTTGTTCCCAAAAAGCTATCGACTATAATTTTTAAATGTTTTTTCATTAATTAAAATGAACAAGATTCAGTACTGTTCCCAAACCTCTGGGTGTACTCAACTTTCTCTTCAGCTCGATTTGAATCTTCATTTTGTTTGAAGGGACATCGCTGCGCGACCGCCAGTGAGCTGTCTTGTAATTCTATAGTCTTTGCTATCAGGCTTATTTTCCTGCGCACTGTCCTAGATTTTATCACGCGTACAAGAACAATGGGATCTATGGTGACGTATGCATATGACCTTGTTTTATTGACCTCGATCCGGTGACGACGCTTATAAACTGCTCTGTGATTGATTCATATAGTTCCCAAGAAGCCCACAATGCAACGTAGAATGGTAGGTGTTCCGGTGACCAAAAATCGCGGTCACTCTGGCAGAGTGACCCCCATAGAAGTATGACTTCAACACTGCCGTTGTAGAACTAGAAGGTAAACTGTATCGCGCGCAGTGACCGTACCCTGTACATGTTGTACATAAAACAATGGCGGGCTGACGGTCTTGTTTACGAGCAGTATTGAAAGGAGGAATTTCATCACAAAACTGCATTGTGGGGAAATAATATGACGAAACAATAGGAATGTGCGTAAGGCGCGCACTTTACCAAGCGCACTCACACTGTACATTTTCTATGGCAAAGATGTCATAAGCGCGTACATTTGTGATTTTGCGCGCGATGAATTTGTAAACAATTTTTGCCCTTGGCTGAGACAGTGATCCGTGTATGAAGGGCGACTCTATGTAACTAAAAAAGTGGTCTTATTGATGGATTAGAAAAGGGCAACACAAATTGATTACGCTAGATAAAGAGGTGGTGAATATTTCACCGCTCAATGTGATGTATTTTATTATTTAATTCCAAATCAATTTCTAAATACACAGCCTGTCATACTTTTGATGACGTTTTGTGACGTAGCTAAACTGCTTCTAATCGCATACATGTCTTAACCATCATGACTGCTGAGTTTACCCCCCCTGGTTGTCACCCCCTTACTGTACAGTTATCCTGTATAAAGTGAATGGGCAGTGCGCGATGTTTAAATTTAACACGCATTATGATACGCAGGCTCTTCAGTATGACGTCACAATATCAATGTTTACTTCTCTTGACTAAAAATAATGTCAAGAAGACGTGATAGAGTTTAATGCATAGGTTTAATGACCCAAATCTGCATAGCGCGCGTGAAATGTGTTTTGCGCACTTTGGTACGCGTACAATTATAAAGAATTAAATAAAGACAGTGCGCGTACTGACCGCGCGTTAACAGCATAATACGCGAGTAACCATTGCCATTTTTTCTCTACACGGTAAGATCTTTAAATTTTAAAAATATGTTTCTCACAGCTATGATTTAAATTGTAAAATCACTATCGACTATAATGTTTAAATGGTTTTCTTATCATGAGGATAATATTAATTTTACATGAAGACATAGCCCTAAAGGTTACTAAAGTCGACACTAAGCTGTTGTTCAATATTCATGCTAGCCTGAATTTGCCGAGTTTTAGTAAGTACAGTTTGATCCTTATTTTCGTTAATATTCTTACTAAAGAAGGGGACATGTGTTCCAAAAAAGCTATCGACTATAATTTTTAAGTATTTTTGTATCAATACAAATGACATAAATTTAGTGATATATTAAAGAGGTAGTACAGTTTTGGTAAGGCTGAACTTTAGTAACCAAACCTGGACAGTAACATTATAAACTAATAGTTATAACTCCACCATGCTCGAAAGGTATACAAAATTACAAACGACTAAGTAAAAAGCCCGTTATCATTCAAAAAGAGCCATTAAAACACAAGAGGGCGCTTTCTAAAAAGGCATTGGTTTCAACCATTTTTCATACAAAATTATGCATGTGATGTTTTATTGAAATAATGATTAAATAGAGAGATCATCAATAACTATTTAAAAAACGCTTTTGAAAATTTTTGAAAAAGTGCAAGCATTTTTTTTATTTTTTGAAAAAATCATCTAATTATTTGGGCCCAAATAATTATAAGATCAGACATATTTATTGATATTTCAGCCGTTTATGGGTCGATTTTGACCAAATAAAGTTTATTCTGCCATTAAAATTGCATGTTCTCTCAAATTCGACACTCAGTTTTTCATTACCTCACAAAAAAATTGTGCAGCGCTCTCTCTACCAAAACTAAACTACCCCTTTAAATTCCCTATGTTTACTAAAGTCCGGCTTAAAGTGATCCATGTAAAGTGTCAGATATTGCACAAACTGACATTTGAGACTTCAATCCTATATCAATATCATTGTAAAATAGAATTAAAAGATTTGTGAAAGTTTGAAAGAAAACGAACACTGTTTACATAGTGAAAAAACGAATATTGAGTTCATATTTTATCACCAAATACTGATGGTCTGTTGTAGATTTGATGCAGTGATAATCATCCTTTTGATCTTGACGATATCCGCACCCGTGTATACAGCTACAGACGTACGGAATTCATGGAATTTGCGCACGCTAGGCTCAAAGTTTAGTGGGTCGGGAAAATTTCACACGCGCGCTGGCAGGACATATTCAGCGACGTCAATTGTACTTTTTTATCAATACCGGAGCTAACGCGTTTGAAATAATGATTTTCAATGATAATTATCTTCATACTAAAGGGACATTTGAAAAAAAACCGAACCCTATTTTATTCTTCTCTTACCGTAAGCTAAACAACACGGCAGAAGAGAAACGAGGAAGCTCCAAGTATTTTTCGTGGAGTTAAACACTTTTCCTGTGTCACTTTAAGCTCGATTTGAATCTTCATTTTTCCTGAAGGGACATCGCTGCGCGACCGCCAGTGATCTGTCTTGTAATTATAGAGGGAACGAAAATAGAATGAGATGTTGGGTGCGGATAGATATGCAAGTGAAAGTGATGTGCGTAGATGGATGGAATGTATGTAGATGCAGTACACCCATAGGTTTGTGTACAGTACTCAATCTTGTTTATTTGTATTAATTAAACAACATTTTAAAATTATAGTCGATAGCTTTTTTTGAACAAAATAAAATGTTCACTTTGTTAGTATTAATTTAAACAAAAATACGGATCAAAACGTACTTACTTAAACTCGGCAAATTTTGATGAAGATTGAACATCAGCTTATCTCTAAACTCAGTACACCTGAGGGACACATCGTTTTTCTAATTTGGTATTGTCTTTTTACAGTTAAAACTATTAAACAATTTTAGTTGATAGCGTTTTTACGTTTGAAATCATAGCTGTGAGAAATATATTTTTGAAATCTAAAGATCTTACCGTGTAGAGAACAAATGGCAATGGCTACTCGCGTATTTTAATTGTCTTTAGCTGCGTTCACACGGTAAAGGCAAATCTTGTAGCTATCTTGTAGTTATCTCGTGGTTTGCAATCTTAAAGGTATCTTGTAAGTATCTTGTGGTTAGCGCTCGTTTGGATACGCAAAACTTGTAGTTATCTTGTAGTTTCCAAACTACAAGATTGCACACATTGCAAACTTGTAGTTATCCTGTAGTTATCTTGTGGTTTCCAAACCACAAGATAACCACAATTTACTTACAAGATTGTGCGCAGAATGAGCGCGCGATGACCGCGCGAATCCGCGCAGTCTAGTTTTGTTACCATTTGAACAAAATCAACCACGATACTCGTAGTTTAGGTTGACCTCATGACCGAGATATGCTTGGATACGCAAAACTTGTAGTTATCTTGTAGTTTCCAAACTACAAGATTGCACACATTGCAAACTTGTAGTTATCCTGTAGTTATCTTGTGGTTTCCAAACCACAAGATAACCACAATATACTTAAAAGATTGTGCGCAGAATGAGCGCGCGATGACCGCGCGAATCCGCGCAGTCTAGTTTTGTTACCATTTGGACACAATCAACCACGATACTCGTAGTTTAGGTTAACCTCATGACCGAGATATGCTTCCGGTGTGAAAACAAGCCAAGTGAGTGCGCGTGACATCGAATGAGAAAGGCGCGCACACTAATTCGTGTTTTAATTCTTAAGAGTTGAAACTCTCGAGAATTGGCATCGTTTGGACACACATTTTGCAATTCTTAAGAGTTGCAATTTTAAGAATTGCAACTCTTAAGAATTGGCTTTCACCGTGTGAACATGGCTATTGTAAGCATAACTAAGTGCGCACAACAAATTTCACGCGCGATATGCACATTTTGGGTCATCAAACTTCATCACGTCTTCTTGAAATTATTTTTAGTCAGGAGAAGTAAACATTGTTATTGTGACGTCATAATGAAAAGCCTGCGTATCAAAGTAGGTATTAACAAAGACTATAGAATTACAAGACAGATCACTGGCGGTCGCACAGCGATGTCCCTTCAAACAAAATGAATTTACAATTTTAAGATCTTACCGTGTAGAGAAAAAGTGGCAATGGCTACCCGCGTATTCTAATGATAACGCGCGCCCAGTCCGCGCACTGCCTTTATTTTATTCTTTATCATTGTACGCGTAACCAAGTGCTTAAAACAAATTTCACGCGTGATATGCAAATTTGGGTTCATCAAACTTTATCACGTCATCTTGAAGTTATTTTTAGTCAGGCGAAGTATATTGTGACGTCATAATGATTAGCATGCGTATCAAAGTGCGTGTTGATTGTGTACATCGCGCTCTGCACATTCACTTTGTACAGGATAATTGTACAGTGGTCGGTCTTTCCATTAAGCGTCTTTGGTATTAACTTTGAACATCGCGCTCTGCCCAATCACTTTGTACAGGATAATTGTAAAGTGGTCGGTACAGAAGCCAGGACGTCATAAAAACACTTTTTTAGAATTTTCAAATTTGGACTTCATTTTCAGAAAGAGCATAACAAATAATGTCAAAATACCGAATATCAAAGGTATAGGACTGTTACGCATTAGCTGAGATATGCCCATCCGAGTGAATTTTACTTCAATGGGCAATCAGTGATATAGTGCACTGGTTCATAAATTTATGAACCAGTGCACTATAACACTGATTGCCCATTGACAAAAAAATCATTCGGATGGACATATCTCAGCTCGTAACCTATTCATTTGATTTTCGGTATTTGGACATTATTTGTTATGCTCTTTCTGAAAATGAAGTCCAAATTTAAAAATTCCAAAAAAAAATGTTTATGACATCATTTATGACATCACACTTAACCACTCTATAAACGCGTTGGTTTGTTTATTCATAATTATATGGTCTTTCCATTAAGCGTCTTTGTCACTGCGCGATGACGTATAGAGAAGTTTACTTTGGATGCTCCAAAAATCGCGTCACTCCGCCATCTTGCTCCTGTACAAAGTCTATGGAGTACGTGACTTGCGCACGATAAGTGGGCCTTCTAGTTATAAACGAGTGGTTGGTTTGTTTATTGATAAATCTATTTTGTCCGTGCTTACTGGTGCAAATATTCGCGATCCAAATTTCAAA
Organism: Echinarachnius parma; assembly: GCA_037951105.1. Taxonomy (NCBI): domain Eukaryota; kingdom Metazoa; phylum Echinodermata; class Echinoidea; order Clypeasteroida; family Echinarachniidae; genus Echinarachnius; species Echinarachnius parma. The sequence continues at coordinate 6,232 of JBAMJV010012573.1, forward strand.
ATTTGTTGCCCTGAGGACATAAAACTTTGACAATAGTCGCAACGAGGATCGTAATGCAAATCACGATATGTTTTGCGATTTTTTTCAGAAATCATCACCATTATTTGGATTTATCGTGATATTTTGGCGTGAGCTGCGTGTGTGAACGCTCAACAGAAATAATTTCGTAATTCTGATCGTGATCCAAATCGCGTGCAAATCGCGCTAAGCAAGCCTGTGTAAACGGGCGCCAACAATTTCGAAATTCTGATCGCGATATTTTGCGCTAGTGAGAACGGACCAATGGGTTCCAAGGATATTTTTTATTTAACCTCCGTGTAAACAGTAAGAATTTCTCAGCAAATAAATCGTTGCATAATACACATTAAACTCAACCCAAAGAGGGGTGTTTTAACACTCCAAAAACAGTTACTTTTCCCTCAAGAGGACTGTTTTTATACCCCAAACAGCCCCGCCCCTCCCCCAGGCCTCCATGGGTACGCTTATGCTCATAGACTACGCTAATGCGGGTGCAGCTCGCTCACGGCCAGCAGTGGTACGTCTGACTACGCTTGAGTACGGTAGACTACGGTAGCCACTACGCTAGACTACGCTAGACTACGCTTAAGAACGTCACTACGGTATATAATAGCAACTCCGCACGAAGTATATATATGCAGCCAGCCCGCGGTGTGGTACGGCCATTGTTCGGTTGTTTTTCAAACAGATCAGTTCTGCGAAATTTGTCTAATTTTTTTGCTGAAACATGCCTGGACCAAGAGTGATGATGCTGGTTTTGTGCGTTAGAGTACGCTGGGGTACGTTTGAGTACGTTAAGAAGTATGTTGGACTACGTTAGACTACGTTAGACTTCGTTAGACTTCGGTTTAGTACGTTAGAATCACGGATGCCTCTAACGTACTGCTCTTTTGAACATGTTCAAAAATGAAATCGAAGATCACGGCTTCCCCGAGTTAATACCAAGTTAGCATCACGGACAACTACGGTACAGTACGGATGCCGGTACGTTCAACTACCTTTAACTACCTTCAACTACGTTATACTCCACTACGTTCAACTACGTCCACTATCGTAAATGTGACCGGCCCTTTACATATTACATGAGTACGTTAGAGTACGCTGGGGTACGTTTGAGTACGTTAATAAGTACGTTAGTCTACGTTAGACTTCGTTAGACTACGTTAGACTTCGGTTTAGTACGTTAGCATCACGGATGCCTCTTTATACGTACCGCTCTTTTAAACATGTCCAAAAATTAAATCGAAGATTACGGCTTCCCCGAGTTACTACCAAGTTAGCATCACGGACAACTACGGAAGGGCACGTACGTTCAACTGCCTTAAACTACCTTCAACTACGTTCAACTACGTTATACTCCACTACATTCAACTACGTCCACTACCGTAAATGTGACCGGCCCTTTAAGAAGCCAGGCCGCGGTGTGGTAAGGCTACTGTGTGCTTGTTTTTTTCTTCAAACTGTAACGTACTACTACGTACCATATATTAGCCTTTAACGTAGTTGGACATAGTGTGGCTTAGTCTACCGTGATGGGGACTCGTATCCTGACTCCTGCAGTACAACATAGCATGACGCAGCATGACCTAGCACAGACCGTACCTGACAACTCTTCCCGGCCTTGAAACTGGAAAGGGTAAAGTACGCTATATGTACATTTTAGTACGTTGAGAGGTACGTTAAACTTCGATAGACTACGTTAGACTTCGCTCTAGTACGTTAGCATCACGGATGTCTCCAACCCACAGTTCTTTTGAACATGTCCAGAGCATTAATCGAAGATCAAGGCTCCACCGAGTTAAAAACCAAGTTAGCATCACGCTACGGTATGCTACTGATGCCGGTACGTTCAGCTACTTTAGCCCCCACTACGTTCAACTACGTCCACTAACGTATTATGTGACCGGCCCTTTATAGTATAGATTTGGAAGGAAATCGTAATTCAATTATTTTGTAAATCAGTAGTTGTGTCAATGCTTGGAATGGCAAATATTGCATTTTAAACATGTCTTGTTCATTACAAAAAGTATTCGAAAATATGGGACATATGTAATTCAAGATATCGTCGCCCAATGAAATAATAAATATGTCAAAAAAGTGATGGAGACTTACCTTTCATCTTCTGCCACAACTGCCACCACTTCCGATGTCTTGGTGTGTAATAACTCTCTGCCATGGTGATCTATATCAGTTGGGTAATAGAGATGAAACAAACGAAATAGTGGATACATTACGTTCGAGATGACCTTTTAAGACATAACATGATACTTTATACAACCAGTAAAGAAGCCACACCGATCTCTAACCGACAACACTAATTTGGTGGCCAACTCTAAAAAAGTGGCATATAAATCAATTTAGGGAATTAGAGACAAATAATGTGTGGAAGAGTATACCTACAGCTCAGGAATTTCCTGATCTCCATAATTTATTTTTTTTCCCCTGAGATACATACATTATGGTAACCACTTCATAACATTGTAGAAAACTACAATATTTCGAAAAAAAGATTTTGTTGACAAGTAAACTTTCTTGCCCCCCCAAAAAAACAAAAATTCCGTAATGGTTATTTAAACGATGAAATAATAGTTGAGAAATTCCTTTTTTCAGAATAAAGTGCAGTTCTCAATAGTTTGGCGTTTTAATAAGGGCCAGTCATATATATATGTTATGGCTCAGTCACATTTGACACGGCGGCCGTACGGTCTAAAATTTCTACGGCCGATTACAAAAATAGGGCCGCCGTAGAATTTCTACGGTAACACGCATTATCAGTCATATTTGCCTCGGCCACCGCACGGCGTATCTTTAATTTGTGGAGACAGAAAATCTGCGGCTGCCGTACGGCCTTTGAGTGGTGACGCACGGTCGCCTTATGGCGTCCCTGCGGTTGCCGTAGGTTATTTGAACAAATGTCAAGGCAGACGCAAGGCGGCCGCAAGGTGCGGCCAGACTGACGCTACAGTTACACCCCTAGAGTATAGGAGTGGTAGCCACATGTGGCGTGGATAATCGGTGCTCCACAACAAACGGGTTGGGGCACTTCCCAACATAGCGCACAACATAAACAAATCACTACACAACCAAAATGACTGTTCATAGTATTGTATTTCATTGGAAAAAACTCCCTATCTGATGTACGTTATAAATGTTTTCCATTATTTTGGTAAGTGCCCCTTCCGTTTTGGGGGGCCATCCTGTATAGTGCCGGGACTACCCTTACGGTGTGACAGAGTTCCGGACAGAGTTACTGTGTGTATTACTTTGTTCTTGGACGTTTTGTATGCGTATGTCATAATCAATAAAGTGGTCCCTTGGTATGGCATTGAAATTTGATTGATATCATGGGGTTTATTCTTCCCTTCTAACATTTCTTGTGTACCTTTAAAACTATTACATACAATTATAACAACACAATAAACTGTAATAACGTGAATATGACATAAACAAAAACGTATGTGTCTTATTCACTCTGTTTCTCTTTTATGATCTCACGGACACATCACAATTAATAAACAAACATAAATTAATAACAAAATGAAATTTGTCACTTTATCCTTCAAAAGGTAATTTTCCCATTATTTAGAAATGGAAAGTTTCCGTTGAAAATAGTAAGTGCCAAACTTCTGGGTTTGGTAAGAAAACAACACTTGTTCATTTGTTACTGGCTATAGCAAAACCATGCACTCGTATGTAATTCATGTTTTAAAGAAATTGACTTGTATAAAAGACTTATGATTGTAAAATTGAAACTATCATATCTTTGTCAATTATTGACCAATTTGTAATAAAACATTACATGAAAGCTTGTGAGGAGGCCTTTCTAATGGTATGATCTTCATAATGATTCTTAGTGCAGGGTTTTGCTATAGCCGGTCACATTAATCATGTTAATTGATATCTGTTTCTTAGTTTATTGTGGGATAAAATATAAAGCAGACAAACTGGGTGAATTGCAAGTTTGGAAATACTTTATTTAATAAGTAAAATCACATGGTCCCTTTGGGTTCACCAATTCTGATTGATTACGCGTTTCCGTGGAATTGGAATTGGTGAATGTTGCTAACATTCGCGCGATTTAGATGCGAACAACCCCAACAAACAATTCCCCCTAATCAAAATAGCATAACTTTTTAACGAAAAGGTTTAAGCAAATTAGCTCTGCAGTATTCCTACACTAATTGACTAATATCTGGGTAAAATGAGATTGACCCGTAGAGTAATGCCTAACCCTAGGCAAAATTGTCACTTCTCAAAAGTCACAACTTGAATTACTTACAAAGTACTTATTTGTAATCTATTTACTTAACACCAATCGTATTAGTAATTTCATCGAAATTTGTTTTGTCTAATTTGATTCCATGTTATTTTGGTGTTATATTTTGATACATGCTTTTATCATTATTTATACAATTAAACAGTACTTATCACTATAGTGATTCGTTGTGTGTAAACTAAACAGCAAGCATGTAGTTTTGGGTTTTTTATGTGCTAGTCTATGTGTATGTGTTTGTGCATGTGCGCGTGCGAGTGCTTGTAAATACTGAGTTATTATGAGCAATGCGGTTGGGCCATAATGATAATTTCATAATCACGACAAAACACTAAACAAGTAAATGCAACACATTTTTAAACTGTATGATTTTAATAGTCCCAAACAAAAGATGTAGTAAAATTGTCTTTAAAAACAACATATTTTTAATATCGTTTTGCTGGCGTTCAAAAGTTTAACAAGTAACAAAATTGCATCACAATTGCTGCTCGATTTATTACGTACATAAGAAAGAACACAAAGTTCCTACAATAAACGCCAATTACTTAACCAGAGTACAAGCTAATTTTTTATCTTTAATAGGCACTAAACATTAAGAAAAACGAGCTCTTAGAAATCGGGGCTGGATGCGCAATAATCGGGGCTATAAGTTCTGCGGCTTATTGTATTTCGTTTTTGGGCGTGGTAGTATGTGTATGGAACTATGAATGGGGAAGGGAATGAATAGACCGCTAACTTCGATCAGCCAAGCATGACGACGGCTATCACGATTTCAATGGAGATGCAAGGATGATGCCGTCCATGCAGAATAATGAACATGATGCATATCGGGCCATCGGCGGTATATGTATTCACGTATTAATACTAATGATAACATTTTAAGATAATTATGTCAGAAGGATTGTATCTCATTTCGTTATCATCAACACAGTTGTATGCAACATTACCATCATCATTGTCGTCATCGTTGTTGCATTATGTCAGGGAATACTAAGACGGGGATTGGACGGTTCCCATAATTCTCATTTCGTGGCGACCCATTTCTCCAGTTATTATAGAAAAGGGTAGGTTTAAAACTCCATTAAATTGCTATTTTTCATAAAAATTACAATATTGCTGATTTTGCAAGGGCGCATCATTGTTGTGTTCAACATGATCGGCTTCCCCTTTCAGCTTTAATCGTAATGATTGCGTGGCTACATGTTTTACACCCACTGGCGAATTTATTTAGCTTACAAATTGGCAACGACCAAAAATAAGTGCTACTAACGAGCAAGCTAATGATCAAATTTGTGCTGTTTTTTGCGACATTCAGCGCTGTTATTTTGTTGCTTTTTTGTTGATTTTTAGTTTGTTTCTGCTAAGCTTTCAAATGTAATGCAATTTTGTAAGCAGAATACAAAATCGTTGGCATTGTGTAGATCTTACAAATTATTATTATTCGCGACTTTTTGAATGAACCACCTGCACTGGCGCCGAGTGCTATGAGTATTAGTACATCGATGCGCGTGCTCTGACTCCCCGGCAACGTCCGGGAGCGCAGTGCTCGGCGAGTATAGGGTACGTACAGGACTGCTTGCTTACAAAAGTTTGTTTTATGAGCCGTGAAGTCGTGAAGATGAAAGTCGATATCATGCTCGCACAAGTGAAAAGGCTCGACTGAGCAAAAGAACTTAGACACAAAACCAATCCTAGCAAAGTCATGCGCGCGCGCACACACAAAACCGCTCGTTATTCGCCTGAATGGTCATGGTTACAGGCCTTTTGGGGGTCTTTTGTTCCGTCCAAAGTGAATAGAACGAACCCGCTCGATCCTTTAAAGGAGGGGGAAAATCCCGGCTTTGATTCAGGTTTATAGCTTTGAATATGTGCCTTTATTGATATACCACATTCTTTTTTTATCCTTAAGTTGGGAAAAAAAGGAAAATTTCATGCACATTTTTGGCTCTTTTTCGCGTCGGCGTTCCATACTCCTAAAAAAGTAATTTTAGAGGAGCGATGAGCTCATAAGTCATGACGTCACCTGCAGGCAATAACACGGAAGAGCGAGAATTGTTTACAACGTGGTTCAATGCAAACACTTTGACTTGCTAGTAAAACAAACTCGTATTTGCTTGAAAATTGAGGATTTACTGAAATTGCCTCAGGAATGAATTTTAGCAGGATGTAGCAACACATCTAAGGAAAGTATTAGCCTGCACCGTTTTCCATAAGGATCCACGTATGAGGAGGATTTAGAACTCAAAGGTTAAATTAACGAGGGCCGACTGGGAAGGACCTAGCGAGTGTGTGCGGGTCTGCCGGAGTTTCGGGGGGCCGCGCGGCAAGACAGGTTATGCTCTCGCGTGCTAGCTGCCGCGCCAACTACCTATTACAAGTTCTGAAAAGTAACGAAAATGCAAGATTATTACGATCGCACCTATTCTAGACTATTTCTTAATTTACTTACATGTTTGCATGGCTTTTCAAACAAATACAAGAACGATTACCTTAGATCGACAAATCTATCACTTTCGTGGCCTCTTTGACAATGTCAAAGAGGCCATGAAAGTGATAGATTTGTCGATCTACGACATCGATATACACCACAATTACCTGCAAAACGCTCGGACCAGGTGAACTGAACTTAGCGCTCTTTTGTAGTTTTTTTGTTAATTTGCAAACGGCGTAGACTACGTGTATGATATCGATGCCCAGAAATTAATTAACTATGTTCAACCTCCCGCACGCTCGCCAACGACTTGAGTTTTGGATTTGTTTACTTCGGGAAAAAGTAATATTTTGCTCAAAACTGAGGTAATTCTGAATGTTCTGTAAATATATTTCCGTAAATATTGTTAAATAGATCCATCAAAGCAATGATGCTTGTCATTTTATTGCCGCATAAAAAGATGAATTTGAGTGCGAAACACCGCATTTTTGTACACCATGTTTTTGAGACGTGATCGGATGAAGCCGCCACTTATGATATGGTTAGGCTAGGCCTGCGCTAGCCGCAGCGCTCTTGCGTGCTGATGGCCGGAAGACCTGTCTGCGAGGGGGCTGGGTATACGATTGCTATAATCATATCGGAGACTTCCTCGAAGCGATTTTAGAGTGAGTATGCGCCTTTATTTGGCAATTATATTTGTTGTATTTGTGGAGACAAATAATGAAATAAGAATTATAATAATGGTGTCTGCAATTATGGGGAAATTGTCATGAATCAGCCACGCTCAACAAATCTGTTCGGTTGCACCTCTATCACTTCCATTACATTTTGGATGCCGAATCATAATTTGGAATTTTATCTTCAGGAACTGTCAATTCAAAACTCGATTCCGACTCTGATCCAGATCGTTCGTCTAATTCACGCTCACTGTTAGAATCAGATGAATCTGGGTGTGGATCCTCCATAATTATAAACTCAAACAAATGTATGTAGATATTGAAAACAATCGAAATAATATCTCTCTGTCAATGTGATTAGATGCGCTCAGCGTGTACATCTATGACAATTCGAGTATCGGGGATCCTGCGATTGCCTGCAGGTGACGTCACAACGATGACGTCATTTTTCTTCGCCCGGACTCAATTTTTTTGGAGGGCACTTTCAAATTAAATTTTCAGGTCCTCATATCATTTAGAAATAATTTTCCAAGTGCAAAACAGTTGTTTTATTCGAAATCTACATGAAAGTGGCTTTCTGAAGGGCTAAAATGCCATTTTCAGCTGATTTTCTTGTCACCATACCTTTAATGATCAATGATTGCACCTGCCAGCTCCTTAAAAATCGAAAGTAATCTTTTAGGGCCGTTTTCTCGATAAAATAATTTCCAAAACGCCCCTCCAACGTCTCTTTTAAAACCATGTATCTCCGCAATAAAACAAAATTATGTATCGTGTTGGGTATCAAATTAAAGAGGAAGAAAAGGAGAAAACGACCATACTATTAACTCAATTTCGACCTCGGTCGAGAAGTGCACCTTTTTGTCGTGTGTCATCACATATATTTTATTATTTAATTCGAGATCAATTTCGAAATACACAGCCTGTCATACTTTTGATGACGTTTTGTGAAGTTGCAAAAAGGCTTCTAATCGCGACCAGCCAAGACCATCATGGCAGCTGAGTTTATTCCCTCTGGGTTAGAGACAATTATTTTGTGGAAGTGTATTATCTAGAGCTCAGGAATTTGCTTGTCACAAGAACTGAATTTCTTTCCTGGGATATATATGGTTTCTATGGTAAACCACTTCATAACATTTATAGAAAATTACAAAATTTCGAGAACTTATTTTGGTTGATAAGTGAACTTTCTTGCAAAAAGGAGACTTTCGTCGGGCAAGGTTAACAGTAAAGGTCAAAGTTCACAGGTCAACGTGGTGTAGACATCAATTTAGGTAGTTCTGATTGGTAGGGGATGGAGAAAATAGTTTCCCAAAGAGTAGACCCTAGAGCACAGGAACTTGCTTGCCTCCAGAATGGAAAATTGGTTTCCTTGGAGATATCTTGTTGCCATGGTAACCACTTCATGCATATTACAGAAAATTACTAACTTCCGAACAATTAATATTTTAAGGCCATTCCTTTTTTTTGCCAACAAAAATGTTTTCAGATGTGGTAAAAATGCCCTGAAATAATTAGAGTCTTTCGACGGACAAGGTCAAAAGTAAAAGTCAGAGTTCACGGTGAACGTACAAAATTAATGGGAAAATCATGTTTTGTACATTGTACTGACAGATATCTTTCATCTTCAAATAAATGTGCACTATTGAAACTGCTAGAAACAAATAATTCTGGATAGAATGTATTCGTACGATTTCCAAATATGTATTTTCTGTCATCTAAGGCCATTTTACAAGAGATATATTAAATTTGTACGGTAACCATGTAAATGCCGCGATATAGGGAAATGTACACATTACATGCGTTATCCTATGTGAAATGTATACAGTGACTAAGACATTTGTTAGCCTAGTGAGATGTCTGGAAAAGTTGAACGATAAGAGAATTTAGCAATATAAACTAGGAATGACTTGATGTTAGTATAACTACGGTATGCTGAATACGATAAGCCTTGTTTTCAAGTGAGATTTTTAAATTTTTTAACACCTAATCTGCATAAACAAAATGGCCGAAATATTAATTTCTAAACATTCTCATATCGTTCATCTGTAATCATGCGGAGATAGGGAGTTATAAATTGAATATTTGTGCCTATTTAATGATAGTCATGCAGATAATAAAAAATCTTGATATCGTACAAAGTAAAATTGACTATTATAAATATGGAAATTAGCGACTGGCATTAAAGGGGTAGTTTAGTTTTGGTAGGGAGGGCGCTGCTCATCACAATGTTTTTGTTAGGTAATGAAAAAAATGAGTGTGGAATTGAGAGAACATGCAATTTTAATGGCAGAATAAACTTTATTTGGTCAAAATCGACCCAGAAACGGCTGAAATATCAATAAATATATCTGATCTTATAATTATTTGTGGCCCAAATAATTAGATGATTTTTTAGAAAAAAATTTAAAAATGCTTGCACTTTTTCAAAAATGTTCAAAAGCGTCTTTTAAATAGTTGTTGATTATCTCGCTATTTATTCATTATATCAATAATCATCACATGCATAATTATGTATGAAAAATGGTTGAAACCAATGCCTTTTTAAAAAGCGCCCTCTTGTGTTTTAATGGCTCTTTTTGAATGATAACAGGCTTTTTACTTAGTTGTTTGTAATTTTGTATACCTTTCGAGCATGGTGGTGTTATAACTATAAGTTTATAATGTTACTGTCCAGGTTTGGTTACTAAAGTTCAGCCTTACCAAAACTGTACTACCCCTTTAAAACAAATCATACTTTCAAATGGATCTATAGTAACATTGTCAAAATCCTCAAAACATACTTGGATCTATAGCGGGTGTCACATACCTCTCACATACTTCATTGTGTTCATAATTATCACCAACAGAAGCATGGAATATGGTTTGTTTTTTCAAATTTCTCTTTCGTTATAAAGATATGTATAATTAATGTGTTCAGATTTAAACCTTTATACTGAATAATCAAAACTGTGCACAACGTCAGTGCAATGCTATAGCGAATATCATTTTGCCTTTTCTCTCACTACTCGACCGTATAAAACGACCATTAAACATGAAATTGTCACAAACTACTAAGTAGACATAACACATTACAAAAATATACCTTTGATCAGCCAGTTGCAAGTTTTTGTATATTTTACCTAAGTTACTAGTTCCCTTTAAGTTACTCGAGCACACACTGGAGTGTCTTTACTCCGAGTATGAGCGTTTGGCAAATGAATAAGGACATTTCCAAAGCAATCAGAAGTATGAAACACTCAAACTTGAAATCCCTTTATTCGCATACACAGATTGGCCGCTAGATATAATCATGACAATCATTATACAAAATATATCATATATCTAAAAAATAATGTTACTAGCTAGCTCTATAGGCATTTTTGTTTCGTACCCTGATTGCCAAAATGATGTCAAGAACATTCCAGATGATTAGTAGCACAGACATGAACAAAATAATGCTTACAATTTTCGTTTGTAATTGACTAAAGCATCCATTTTAGTCTATAATGTATACTGATTTGTGTATCAAGACAATTATAATATGAGACCGGCTCCCAGAGAATGGGTATAAAGTCGCGATTGGTCTTTAGTTCATAGAGCCTCAAAATCATAAAATATTGTCTTTGGCTGAAATTTTTTACTTTATGGGATTTGATACTTACATGTTTCATCTACATTCTCTGAAAATTTCAGGTCCTTATTCGAATTTTTTATGCCGTAAATAATGATTTTTCTAAGCAACCTTCATTTCGGTTTCGCCCAGAAACTCAGTCAATCCGCGCTGGCTGATCATGATTGTGAAACGATCGATCGATTGTGAAACGAACGCGCCAGCTATGTGTGTGTGATTCGACCGTACCGCCGCGGCGAGATGCAAGAGGAAAGCACTGTAGCTGTACAGTGATTGGTCAGACTAACCTGAATAGAGTTGTATTGTCCGTGTGTTGTACATTTCCGGGAAGCGTGCCCGGCATTTAACTTACTGTATAGTAAACGAGTGGTTGGTTTGTTTATAATTCTATGGGTACCGCATTGAATCGCGCTGGGCATGACGCAAGTGTGCAGTGTGCGTGTGCAGCGTACCATATAATACGGTATCAAACTGCGCTTTTCTTTTGTCTACCGGTGGTACAGCGGCGGTACGGTGAATATGATGCGGTGGTTTATGGCGGTACGTACATACATAATACACCGCGGTTGTAATACATGCACATCAAAGGGCAGCACATGGGCTAGTTTGTCGATCAACTGAGACTTAGGGCTGAGGCTTTGTACAATTACGTAATACCGGCGAAAGCGTTGCTGATTGGCCGATGAATAACAGTATAACTGCGCATGCAATATTTCGTTTGCTGATCGATTACGAGCGGAAAGGTGAAAGCGAACCGTTCAACTTCTCGCTTGGTGTGTAAGAATGCTTTTCTGAATGGATGCAAAACTTTAGAAGCGATTTTCTCCGTTGTTTAACAAATCACGGGGCTCTGGTCCATGTTATTAATTTGCGTTTTTCTAGCCTTCAAGAAACTCATACTTATCAAGTTGTATATCATTTTAAAGCTGAAATCCTAGAGAATTCAAAACACTACAAATCTCAATTTTGATATTCCCGATGAATTACCCAAAGTGACAGAGCCGGTCACATATGTCCCCGTTCCGTACCCGATTGAAATCTGGAAAGGTTTTTGTTTCTTTAACAGGATACTACTATAAGTAGAGCAAATTAGTGTAATAATCGTTCAAAGTTTGACACAAGCACACATTTCAAGATGGCGGCCATGTTCCAATTAAGATGGCCGCCCAAAAGCTACTTTTGATGTAAAATTGATTGAGTTTGCCGATTTTAAAGGGGACCACCAGGCAAAGAACAACACATTATTATATGTTTTTGTACCGTTTTGTGATATCAAATAGATACCCAACATTTTGCAAAGTGTTGTGTAATTCATAAACAAAGCAATTAATTTCCACCACTTACGGAAACACTACTATTTCCTGGTTCCATACGGGCCAACCATTTGCGAGTGCGCCAATGCTATTCACGCGTACGTTTGTAGACAATAGATTCCCGGGCGATTCGTTCGCTCTGCACACATTAGTAGTCGCAATTCAGACTGCATGAACGCATGCTTTAGAATGGTGTTGCGTTTTCCAATTATATATTTTTTTCTGGAAACATATTTTTGTGAACTTAAGATGTTACCTTTCTTTAGTAAGAATATTATTTTTGGGTGGTGGTACCCTTTAATAATCTTGGTGTCGAAGATGGCCGCCATTTTCCCTAGCTAGATGGTCCAAAAAAGCTACGTTTTTAAAATATAATTTTTATTGAGTTGACCGATTTTAATAATCTTTGAGTCATTTACTGTGTTTATTGACATGCTCCAAAATGGAAGCCATTCTTTCAAGATGGTCGCCAAAAGCTAATTTTTAAATACAAATTGACTAATATTAGGCAAGCAATTAAACGTATCCAAGGAAACAGAACCCTTAAAAGCAAGAAATATTTAAGACACTAAGGAGCTATAATACGCTCATGATATTGTATAACTTTTGTTTCATTTGCACTGATAATGATATGTACAAATCATGTTTCTGGAATGGTTCAAAGGCAAGGGTAAGGGTGAGGGGATGGATATGCAGATAGCATAATTATGTTCTTTATATTATCTATCATACTCAAAACGCTTGGAGACAATAGTGACACGGCCGAAGTGTACGTCCTAGACAATAGCTAGATTTAACCCTAATAAGGCCGGGGGGCCATAAATGGGAACATCAGGCGAAGAACAACACATAATTATATGTTTCGATACCGTTTTGTGATACAGTATCAAATAGATACCCGTCATTTTGCAAGTCGGATGGTCACAGTTTTCTTTCTCGTGAAAATGTTCCCAAATTTTGCCGAAATGAGTTTATTTGGAGGCATCGGACACCGAGAAACCGTTTTCATATCTCAGGACATTGTTTGAATATAATTTTGAACTTCGAAATGTTGAGTGAAATCTGTTTTTTAACCACTTGAAACATACCTGTGAAGGACACATATATTGTGATTGGACTTCATGGTCCCATACGCACCACTTTTTGCTGGTTATTATATGGGCACTATATACATCAGGTCAGAGAGAACGAGAAAATTCAATAACATTCTAAGAATATTGTAATTGTGATATCGTCATTATAATATCATCATCATATTCTGCTTTTGACATCGTTAATTTGATAATGCTGAAATAAAACTGTCAATCTATGCGTGCAATTTCTATGAACATTTCCGAGTGATCAATTGACAGTTCTGTTTTTCATCTACAAATACGATAAAATTGTTGTCCTACATCTATTCGGATCAACGATCTGATTTTGTTTATATGACACGAACCTTGTGAATGCATGAACATAAACATAATCATATTGAAACTAATTTAACTTCGTCATTTATCTTGAGTTTGCATCGATATTAATATGCCGGAGACCAGACTACAGTCCAATGCTGAGGCCAAGGCGTTGGTCACTCAAGGAATTCAAGATTATCTCAAAAGCAAGGCTTTCTCAAAAGCCATTGAAAACGCCCTGAAAGAGGGTATTGACAATCGATTAGACGAGTTCTTCGTTCGCATTGACAGTTTGGAGAAGAGGCACACCGAATAGACCGCTTCTGTAACAGCCGTCTCGCTCCGTCCCGAAAAGCCTTCTAGATTATCGTACACGTATTCATAATATCCGTGAAAAAACGTGAACATGAATATTCATGAGCACATGCAATTTGTTTTATCTCGATATTTAACACACAAAGCTGTCACTGAGAAGCATTGTTTATATATCATATGAAAGAAGAAGAACTATACGTTATTATCATTATAATCGCGATTTCATAAATATTTTTAAAAAGGAGACACTGATGCCTAAACTGAAATTTAAAATGCATATTTTACGCTTTCTTATTAGGGCTTAAAAACACTTTTGATGCCCACGTACGAAGCAACTCAAAAATTGAATATGATATAAAGATATATGTTTTGTACTAAAATTAGTCTGAAGGTTTTTGATTAAATCTTCGAACGGGTCAGGTAGAAAGAAAAACTGGCCCTACGTATTTTTAATTTTGTAAAAAATACAAAATTCGGAGGCAGCCAATATTCTGCGCGATCTGATTGGTCAATTGGGATATTGGCGATCGTCTTTTCGCCAAGTGCTTTTGTAATCGTATTCTGAAGCATCCCATGAATTTCTCCTTTGAAGACTTTCTGCTTCGGTGAAACACAATAGACGATACCAGAACAATGGTAAGCGCTGCAATGCAGCAGGCCCGTTAACCCGTTCATGACTTTGCTATAACGTGCATTCTCCATAGAATTGTCCTGCCCGAGTATTTTCGGGACCAGTCCGGAACGGGTTAGTGATCCTTATTTTTCTGCGTGCACCCCCCTAATTCTATATATCGGGCTTTAGAGCCAATATTCCCAATTAACATGGCAACAATGGCTGGTCCGTATTCGGGCCCCTACCCTCCGTCTCCTAGCTTTCGGTTAAAAAGGAAAATTATTTGCCTCGATAATGAGCATTTTCTCTAAAAATAAACGACAAAGCAACTTTATATTTATTGGTTGGTGTTGCAGATATGTTTTCTCCAAAACAAAGTGGTCAGATTGAATTGACAACTTTCGAACGGGTCAGGTAGA
This sequence comes from Echinarachnius parma, assembly GCA_037951105.1. NCBI lineage: Eukaryota > Metazoa > Echinodermata > Echinoidea > Clypeasteroida > Echinarachniidae > Echinarachnius > Echinarachnius parma. The sequence goes on from JBAMJV010012573.1 coordinate 21,295, forward strand.
AAGAAAACGTCAAACAATGCAAAATCAGAACATAACAAGTTACAAAAATATTTCCAAATGTTGACGTTAATTAACTGCTTCATTTTAAAGATATTAATGGGGTGTGATATATCGAAATAACGGCAATTTTATGGCAAATAACTAAACGCAGACGATAATATCAGCATGTGTAGGCGTTGATGATGACATAAGAAATAGCGAGACCATGCATAAATCTCGTTGAATCTCGTGAATTCTCGCTTGCGTATTTCCTATTTATAAGCGAATCGGTGTGTAGGATAACTCGCGGTTAAGTATCTAATTAAGCGCCCAATAGCGGGTAGGCTGGTAATGTATGCAAATATTATGCGTAGGACGTCAGACTCCCCGTTGGCAAGCTTAACAATAGTAACTATGTCCGGCAAGCTCCGGCAAACTTAGCTTGGACCTAGTTACTATTGTTAAGCTTGCAAACGGAGAGTCTTACGTCATACGCATATTGTGTGCATACATTACAGAAGCGGTCTATTAACGCAACAAGTAGAGCAAAATGCCGGGAGGACAATGGAGCTTGAAGTATACAATAAGGCGAAGTCAAAAGAGATCACTCGGTTGAAAACCACGGTTCTTGCCCAGTCAGAGAAGTTACACACCATTGAGTCTGAGATCAACGAGATGAATCAGTATTCAAGGAGGAATTGTCTCAAATTCTATGGCGTCCCAGAAAGTACCGATGAGATTACTGACGACGTGATTTGCCGAATCGCCGCGGAGCGTCTGAAGGTCCCCTTGACAATGGATGACATCGACAGATCACATCGTGTCGCCGCGAGGAAGCAGAGCGTGTCGTCTACTACAGAGACTTCTACAACAGCTGGCGCTGGTGGCGCCAAATCAAGGAAGAAACCTCGCGCGATAGTCGTCAAGTTCTGCACTTATCGCAAACGTTCGGCAGTACTTCGCGTGAGGAAAAACCTGAAAGGCACTGGTATGGCGATAGACGAGGCGCTGACTGCTGCAAATCAAGAACTTCTGTGGACAGGCAAGCGCCACGAGAAGGTGAAGGAAGCATGGTCCTCAGATGGGCGCATTGTAGCACTTCTGCCAGCTACAAATGGAATAACTACAAAGAGAGTGATACGGAGCAAAGATGAACTCAGAAACATATTTCTGAGAAGAAACATATTTCTGGGAAGAACGCCGTCGTAGGGTTTTCTATAGCTCAGTCGGTAGAGCACCGGTCTAGCAATCCGGAGGTCTCGGGTTCGAATCCCGTTGGAATCCCATTTTTCTTTGCTCACTTTTAATCACAATATATTCTTGGTCAGTTTCCCTATATGTTTGAATTAATTATTATAAAAAGCTGTATCGCTTCGGCGATCCCTCGCATATATCCCCAAGTTGATTTTAATCCGCTTCGGGTTTATGTCAGGTTTATAAAGCTTCTGACTACTTGAGCAATGATGAATTAAGGGGTTTCTGGGACGAGCGCCGTCGTAGGGTTTTCTATAGCTCAGTCGGTAGAGCACCGGTCTAGCAATCCGGAGGTCTCGGGTTCGAATCCCGTTGGAATCCCATTTTTCTTTGCTCACTTTTAATCACAATATATTCTTGGTCAGTTTCCCTATATGTTTGAATTAATTATTATAAAAAGCTGTATCGCTTCGGCGATCCCTCGCATATATCCCCAAGTTGATTTTAATCCGCTTCGGGTTTATGTCAGGTTTATAAAGCTTCTGACTACTTGAGCAATGATGAATTAAGGGGTTTCTGGGAAGAACGCCGTCGTAGGGTTTTCTATAGCTCAGTCGGTAGAGCACCGGTCTAGCAATCCGGAGGTCTCGGGTTCGAATCCCGTTGGAATCCCATTTTTCTTTGCTCACTTTTAATCACAATATATTCTTGGTCAGTTTCCCTATATGTTTGAATCAGAAACATATGATTACAAAACACTTTGCATAGCACAGATATACTCAACATTTTAACTAGATCCTTTTATTTTTCAGAGACTGGACTTCAGAAACATAGATATCCCTGTAGTCAATTTGTTCACATACATACCAATATATTGTACATATATATATATAGTTTGTTTTCTTTTGTAACTCGTTGAATTTTGTTCATTCTAATTTCCCCCTTTTCTTTTTTGTTAAAATTTTGTTTCATATTTGATAATATTCCTCGATAGCATATGACCCTAGAAGATACTACCTTACACCATCCAATAAGACCTGATCTAGAAACCAACAATGACGTTTTAAGTTATTTTGACTGTTTGCCTTTTGCCTGCATTGATGATTATGATTTGCTTTCGTTAACGACAGATTCAATTTCTTCAGAAAATGTTGAAAATCGTTTGAATACGGAATGCTTTCAGTATGGCATCGATGATGATACAAATGAAAATATAAATAGTGATATTCCTGTTCAGTATTTATTGAGACCTGAATTTAAACACCTTGATGATGGAAAATCTGACAAACAATTTAGTATGTTGCACATAAATGCTAGAAGTCTGCCTCACAATTTTGATCAAATACATAGTTATATTAAAAGTTTGAATTTTCATTTTCCATAATAGGCATATCCGAAACTTGATTAAAGCCAAATAGTATTGTAAGCTTTGATATCGATGGGTATAATTTTATATGCTCAGATAAAAGTAATGGACGTGGTGGAGGAGTCGGATTATATGTACGTAAAGACTTACCATACAAAGGCATGATTTTTCAGAGCAATGTGAAGGAGTGCAGTTTATTGGTATTGAGATTATTTGTAAACATTCACAAAATATATTTGTTATGGTGATTTATCGTCAGCCTAACTCCAGTCTTCCATTGTTCGTATCTTTTTTTGAAAACATTTTGAATGAAAAAGTCATTAAAGACTTGAGTTCTTACATTATGGGCGATTTCAATATTGATATTTTGAAAATTCAAGATAATAATCACATTTCTGATTTTGTTAATACAATTTTTTCGTCTAGCTTTTATCCATTAATTAATAGACCAACTCGGATTACCAATCAAACTGCAACTCTTATAGATAATATATATACTAACATTTTTCATCAGCATATGTCACCAGGTATTTTGATTACAGATATAACCGACCACTTTCCTATTTTTAATGTATCACAAACAGTTGGAAACTTTAATTTTGATTTTGATTATTTAAAAGAAAATAGTGGAAAATATAGAAAATTAAGTAAAGAAAATATGAATGGTTTATTATGTGCTTTGAAGGATACTGATTGGTCAGCTGTATACTCTCGAACAGACCCAGAGAAAGTTTATGATTTATTTATTGCTATATTTGTAAAATTATATGATAAATATTTGCCATTGATTGAACGAAAGAATGATACAAAGAATAATCCTAAAAAACCTTGGGTAACATTTGATATTTTAAAATTAATTAAAAAGAAAAATAGACTCTATAAACAGTATATGAGAAATCCATGTGAACGGAGACAAAAGAAATATAAGAAATGTCGGAATAAATTAAACAGTTTATTGCGGCGTTCAAAAAGAAAATATTATAAAGATACATTTGATACTGTGAGAAATAATGCTAAGAAAACATGGTCCATGATTAATGAAATATAAGGTAATAAAAAGATTGTGAATAAATCGAACACGTTTAATTATGAAAATACAATTTTGACGGACCCTAAAGATATTGCTGAACATTTCAACAATTATTTTGTTTTTATTGGTTCTAAAGTGTGTGATGATACTGCAGCGAATACTTCTCAATGTACCTGTTATATGAATCGCCCTCTGGACGAAACCTTATTTTTTAATCCAATAACAATAGATGAGCTCATAGACGTATGTAAAACTTTAGAAAGTGGGAAAAGTAATGGGTATGATGATATAAGTAATGGGTATGATGATATAAGTGCCAATATTACTAAGTCCCTTTAACTGTATAAGTCATACAGTGATTTTGGCAGAGAAAGCAACTTATTTTCCAAGATTTTGGGACTCAAATCTATCTACTTGATTATAATGCGAACACATCATCGACCTCATCAACTGTAATGTATATGAGGAAGAGCTTTATTTTGACTTTGGAGGCGAACTAACATGATAAATTGATTCACATCATCGACTCGTCGGCTTTCTGTTGTTTAGTGCCTTAGTCCCACGCGTGTTAAAACATCGATACCCATACGTGACTATATATATAGTTACAGCATATACCTTATACCATATGCACATGCCTGTTATATAATACCGGCCTGAGACTTACTCGTTATACAGTGCTGCTGTATACGGTGCCACGATAAACCTTTGTTATTGTGCACTTAAAGGTAACTAACTGAAGTTAGCCACTCAGCAAGGATGACAAGAACGACAAAGAACAGCAAAAATAGTCAGTCGGAGCCCCGACAAGAGGCTACCCCGGAGAAGGCTGCAGATCCTGCCACCGCAGAAGTCGCCAAACCACCCGAGAACGCCCGAGCTCTCTCGAGCGAAAATCTACATGACATGATCGTCAAAGCCATGTCTAGTGAAGACATCAGAACCAAGCTGGTAGAGTCCATTGTAGACACCATTGTAGAGCAAGTGACACAGTCCGTTTACCAAGCTCTACAGATGGATTTGGACGAGCATCGTGAACAGCTGAATACACTGGACGAAAAAGTAAACACACTGGAGAAGAAGGTGACCGCACTCCAATCCGTCTGTGAGGAACAGGAGCAGTACAGTCGTCGGAACTGCCTGAGATTCCAGGGCATCAAGGAGGTGCCGAACGAATGTACAGACGACACCATTCGACGGCTCGCTTCCGAGAAGATGGACGTCGAGCTGAGGCCATGCGACATCGACCGGAGTCACCGCATAACACCGAGGTCGGGAACAGCGAACGGAAGACCCCACTCGATCATCATCAAGTTCGCGAGCTACAACGCCCGACAGGCTGTATTCTCAAACCGAACCAAATTAAAGGGAACAAACGTATACGTGCACGAAGACCTGACCGCGTACCGCCAACAACTCCTTCGAAAAGTGCGACAATCACCCGACGTAGCGAAGACGTGGACCAACGACGGTAGGATCAAGGCGCTTCTGAAAAACAACGAAAAAGTGAGCATCCGGTCTGAGAAAGATCTTGAAAAACTGAATGTGATGTACTAAAAAGTATGAATTAAACAATCGTATTAACACAACACCAGAAACTATAGCAAAATGATAATCACATATCCTTGTATATATTGTAACAAATCTGTACGAAATAATCAAAACTCTATCTTGTGTGTGAATTGTGGAAAATGGTCTCACGCGAAATGTGGCTATGTGAATGATGCTATCTTTAACTCAGATCGAGACTGGATTTGCTCTAAATGTCTCTTCAGTGAATTACCAACTATTGACTTATTTACCGAAACTGTGGAAGACACTCGCGCAACGAATCCGATAAATGAACCTAACTATGAAGAACAAATGCATGTACAATACAATAATTTTGATAGTGTCACGAAGATGGTCAAATGCCAACCCGGTATTAATATTACGCACCTTAATATTTGTTCTTTGTATCGATGTATTGATGAAGTAAGATCCTTATTTGAAAATTCACCATATGATGTAGTTTCTTTTAGTGAAACAATGCTTGACGAAACAATTCCTGATTCTTGCATAAATATTGATGGTTATTCTATAATAAGAAAGGACAGGAACCGAAACGGAGGTGGAATAATAGTTTATGTGAAAAAAGATGTAATTTATAAGGTGAGAGATGACCTTTTAGATGATGAATTGGAAATGCAAGTTATTCAAATTGAAAAGAAAAATCAGAAACCATTCCTAGTATGCGTATGGTATAGACCCCCAAACAGTAAATCCTTCTTGTTTGATAAAGTGGAAAATATTTTTGAAAAAATTGAAGCTCAAGATATTGATGTTGTGCTGTTGGGTGATTTCAATTGTGATGTATCTAGCAAAAATCCTAACTCGGTAACAAAGCGTCTTATAGAATTTGCAAACAACTATCATTTGACTCAATTAATTGATAAGCCAACACGAGTTACCCAACACTCTTCGACTGTAATTGATCTTGTATTTACCTCTGATTGTAATAGAGTAAGCTTTAGTGATGTTATACAAATTGGGATTAGTGATCATTATATGTTGCTTGCTACTTCGGGACGAGTGAAACGTAAAGTTGTCGAACATAAATATGTACATTCAAGAGCTATAAATAAGATGGATGTTGATGCTTTTAAAAGGGACCTGTTAAGCCAGCCTTGGGATGAAGTATTATCCGAAAATAATGTTGAAAGGGCGTACGATATATGGATTGAGAAGTATAGATTAATTATTGATAAACACGCCCCCCTAAAAAAGAGACGTGTTAGACAACGGAACGTACCTTGGATTACTGACGATGTTAAGGTAATGATGCGTGAACGGGATAAACGTAAAAAGAAAGCAGTATCAACTGGCCAAACAGTAGACTGGGACCAATATAAAGTGTTGAGAAACAAAGTTACATCTACTATGAGAAGGTTAAAAAAGGATTATATTCATGATTGTATTGTTAATAACCCTGGAGACAGTAGTAAAGTGTGGAAGTCATTAAGAAGTGTGGTACCCAACAAATGCAGGGATTCAAATGTTCATACGTTAAAAGTCGATGATGTAGAAATAAATGATTCATGTGCTGTAGCTGAACTATTTAATGACTACTTCTGTGGTATTGTTGAAGAATTGAAGCAGGCTCAATCTTTTGATGGAGATTTTAACAATTTTATTAAGAGTTTTACCCAGTCTAAATTTAAGTTTGTGGAAATAACTGAAAATTTTGTTCTTGAGTTAATTTCTGGTATTTCTCCAAACAAGGCGACTGGTTTGGATGGAATATCTGCTAAGCTTGTTAAAATGGCAGCCCCGATTATTGCATCATCTCTTACACACATTATAAATTTGTCATTGTCCAGTGGGGTTTTACCTCAAGAATGGAAGTCTGCTAAGATTGTCCCTATCTTTAAGAGCGGTAGTACAACTGATAGAGCCAATTATCGTCCGATATCCGTCTTGCCCGTGTTGTCAAAAATAATTGAAAAGGTTGTGCACAAACAAATGACGGACTATCTCTCTGAAAACTCGATTTTGTTCGTAAATCAGTCAGGCTTTAGACATGGCCATTCAACTACAACCGCCTTGTTAAATGTAATCGAAGATTTGTCACATAATATAGATAATGGCTCCGTTACTGGCTTTGTGGCCCTTGATCTTAAAAGGGCTTTTGACACTGTGGACCATTGTATTTTACTTGAAAAGCTCAAGTTGTACGGCTTTGATGATGCAAGTGTAAGTTGGTTTAAAAACTACCTCAGTGATAGAACCCAACGCACATCGATAAATGGAAGCCTCTCTTCACTCGCGTATGTAAAATACGGAGTCCCACAGGGCTCCATTTTGGGCCCAACTTTGTTTTTGTTATATATAAATGACATTTCAAACGCTGTTAAACATTGTAAAGTGTCCCTCTACGCTGATGACACCTGTTTGTACTTTTCATCTCATAATCCACGTCAAATGCAGACATTTATAAATGAAGATTTAGAAGGGGTTGCCCAGTGGCTGAATGCTAACCGACTTATTATTAATGCTAAAAAAACAGAGTATATATTAATTGGTTCTCGGAAAAGAATTAGGACTTTTTATGATACTGGAATAATCTTACAATTAAACGGGTGCAATCTTAATGAAGTAAATCAGTGTAAATATTTGGGGGTGATTATTGATCAAAATCTTACATGGAAGTTACATATTGATTATATGTGTCGTAAACTTGTAAAAAATTTGTTCCTTTTACGTAAAGCTAGAATGTACATTACTGAAAATATTGCGAGAACATTATATTATACAATTATTCAATCTCACTTAGATTATTGCTCGCCAGTCTGGAATAACACCTTTGATGTATCCTTGAATAAATTACGAGTTTTACAAAAGAGAGCACTTAGAATTGTATTAAAAGTAGATTATACTGTAAGTTCTAATATTTTGTTTCAAAGAACAAATGTCGATTCAATAGATTTAAGATGGAAGAAAACAAATCTAACGTTAATGTTTAGAATAATCCATAATCAAAATATACCACAATATTTATTCTCTCGGATTCAAATGAAGCATCATGCATATAGCTTACGTAATTCTCAATGTCTATTATTTTTACCAAAACCAAAAACCGATTTTCTTAAACGGAGTTTTATTTATTCAAGTTCTAAGGCTTTTAATTCATTACGATTAGAAATTAGGCAATTAGATAGCATTAAAACATTCTCATTGAAACTAAGGCATGAGTTTATAATTTAATTTTTTTTTTTTTTTTTTTTTTTTTTTTTTTTTTTTTATCTGAATAAACCTATTTGTAAATCTTGTTTTTAGTGTATTTTGTCTCTATATTGAATATCTGTGTGTATGTATATATATATGTTTTTTTATTCATATTTAACTTATTTATATCTTTAAATGTTAATGCTTGTAATATCTATGTATTTTTTATGTATTGTATGGGACCCCTTTGAAAATCAGTTTCTGCTGAAAGGGCCATCCCACCCATTTGTGGAAATAAATAAATTAAAAAAAATAAAAAAAAAAATAAAATGTCGTGAAATATGTTTTTTATTATATTGCTGAGCCCTTTTTACATGTATGTAATTTGTCATTAAGTTGTGGTCGTGTACCTAGTAAATTAAAAAATTCAAAAGTAGTACCTATTTATAAAAAGGACGATGCACAAGAATTCACTAATTATCGACCAATTTTACCATGTTTCTCAAAAATTCTTGAAAAAATAGTGCATAAAAGATTATATAATTTGTTAGATAAACATGATGTATTATATCAAGGTCAGTATGGGTTTCGTGCAAATTATTCAACTGAAATGGCTGTTATTGAAATACATGACAGAATTATTAATTACTTAAATGACCAAAAACATGTTATCGGAATTTGTATGGACCTGTCAAAGGCCTTTGATTCTCTTTCACACTCTATTGTATTGAAGAAAATTGCAATATTATGGTATACGTGGCACGTCTTTTAATTGGTTTAAATCATATTTAACAGATCGTCTTCAATTTACTGAATAAGTTGGCATCATATTTTAAAACTGTACAAACTGGAGTGCCACAAGGATCTATTTTAGGACCACTATTGTTTTTATTGTATATAAATGATGTTGTAAATGCTTGCCATGATTGTGATTTTATTCTTTATGCAGACGATACATCTATTCTTGCCCATAATGATAATATTGACATTTTAGTTCAATCTTTAAATGAAAATCTTGATAATATTTTTAAATGGTTTAAGTGCAATAACTTGTCTTTAAATATTACTAAGACTAATTACATATATTTCCATAAAAAGAGTGTAAATGTCCCACAAAATATTAATATTCAAGTGAATTCTACCCCCTTGATTAAATCTAAATCGGTAGTCTTTTTAGGTGTAAGAATCAATGAGATTTTAACTTGGAGTGACCATATTACTGCTGTTTGTTCTAAAATATCTCGCTATGTTGGCATACTATATCGTATAAAATATTATTTACCTATGTACATTTTGTTCAACATTTATAATGCTTTTATTTTATCAAATGTTTCATATTGCAATTTGATATGGGCTAATACATACTCTACCCACTTACATGAATTGTTCATATTACAGAAAAAAGCGATACGATTGTGTACAAATTCAGATTTTTTATCGCATTCATCACCCATTTTTAAACGATTATATACTCTGAAATTGAAAGACATAAATTTGTTACAAACAGCATCCCTCATGCAACGCTACTATTTGAATATGTTATCTTCTTATTTAATGAATATGTTTACTTTGAATCGTAATATTCACGGTTATTCTACTAGAAATTATAATAAATTCAGCCGCTGGACATACACTAATGATTTATTTAAATATTCTCTACGAAACACAGGACCAGAAGTCTGGAATAATATTGATTTTAATAGATTTAATATTGCTCATAATAATATTGTCAAAAGGCAGTATAAGAAATATCTAATTACTCACTATTAATTACGTTTTAAAATATTTCACTTTTTAAAAAAGAACGTCAATTGTTGTTTCTTTGTTTTAATATATTAGTAATTATTTAGGTATTATGTTATGATTATTTTATAAAGACCATTTGACTTGTCAAACTTTTAAAGTTATTACTTATGAATTAAACTAAATAATCTTGTGTGCACGACACTTATCAAGCCTCTTTATGCCTTTTAATTGGGCACCCCTTTTCCGAAATCATTAATTGATAATTTTTTGTAACAAATTTCTTGAATGGTTCATATTGTAAATCTCGCTTTCATTTCTCCTTTTCTATGTGGGTGTGTTATTTGTGTATGCCGTTCATGTAAATAGTTGTAATGCTTTTGTAATAAGCTGTTTAATGTTGTTGTTTTTTATTGTATATGAATCCTTGAAATCATGTTTTTTTTAACTTGAATTTGAATCGGAATAAAAATGCTCAAAATGAAAAAGTTGTGTAATGTAATTCATTGACAAAGCAATTAAATTCCACCACTTACAAAACCACTACTATTTTCCGATTCCGCACGGGCCAACGATAAGCGAGTGCGCTAATGCTATTCACGCGTACACTTGGAGACAATACAATCCCAGGCGATTCGTTCGTTCTGGACAAAGAAATCTTGTACATGCAGACCCATGAACGCATGCCTTAGAATGGTTATGCGTTTTCCAATTATCTATTTACATGTATTTCTGGAAACATATTTCCTGAGCTGACTACAAGTAACACATAATTATCGGGTCTTTGGAGCTACACAAACCCTGAAATGGGAGTTAGGGTGTCTAAGGAGCAGGCTAAAACTACAAAGTACATGGACTTGGAGCTACCAAAGACCTACGGAAACGCTTAAATGCTGGTCCAAGGAGCTGACTACACTGAAAACCTAACCTAGTCAGGCGCGGGCTGGACTAACCTTAAACTAGTCCGGCTGGTTAGTCCAGCTTGCTGGACTAGGTTTAAGGCTACATGTCATGTCTTGCAAGTCTGCTGGACTAGGTAGAAGCTGCTGGACTAATTTTTGATTAGTCCAGCTCAGTTTACTAACGTAATTTGTGCCGCTGGACTAATGTATAAGTCCGATGTGCCCGGCCGACCGACTAGCTACGACCCATGTCAAAAAGTTTCACCCGATTTGTTACAGAAGCTACGACGTCATAAACATTTTTTTTTGAATGTTCAAATTTGAACTTCATTTTCCGAAAGAGTATCAAAAATAATGTCCAAATACCGGATATCAATCTATTAAGTATTGGCTGAGATATGCCCATCCAAATGAATTTTTTGTCAATAGGCAATCAGTGTTATAATTTTCTGGTTCCTAACTTTATGAACCAGCGCACTATATATAATATAACACTGATTGCCTATTGAAGTAAAAATTCATTTGGATGGGTATATATCAGCCAATACTTTTAACATATTCAATTGATTTTCGGTATTTGGACATTATTGTTGACGCTCTTTCAGAAAATGAAGTTCAAATTTGAAAATTCTAAACAAAAATGTGCATAACGTCATAGATGACTTCACACTTCACCACTCTATCGCAAGCATCACGTGACAATTTTCTAGTGCACTCGGAATCGCCAAATTCTAGCATCCGCCGTTTTGTGTATAATGTTAATGGATCAGTTACTTCCTGGCATGACACCCACAACTAAATGAAGATATTTGTTTCATTGAAATAGGAAATTTTGTTATGAATTAAGGTTCAAATTTTTTCTTTAATCGTAGTGGCGATTTGAAGACACCATAGCGTGGGAATTTCGCAGTCACCAACATGTTCTGAAGATAGTCAGAGTATCTGTCTTTCCGCGGGTCAGAATGTCCCGAAATTAGTTCCTTCCCACATGTTTTAACGCCGCTCAAAGAGTGAGTTTAATTATGAATTACTAAACATTTAATTAATGAATTATGAAAATGTGTAGTAACGTAAATGGTGAAAAAATACGTACAAAACTTTGTGTCTGAGTGTTGCGAGTTAATTTGGTTTTGCATTCAGCGTTAATGTAGTGCATATCGGTACGCTGAAGTGTGTGTTTGATACGGCTTGTTTTAGCTGGACAATTTTCGGTCAGATTATGGTGACTTTGAAGAAAAGGAAATTTAAGTTTAAATCGCAACTATTAGCAAGCTCAGAGACACAAAGTGTTGTACAGATGTAAAGTGGAAAAAGTGTCATTTTTGTGAAGTGTGTCAATCATAGATTATTTTCCTTAGAATCAGGGAAATTGATATTGTTTTGATAATGAGGAATTAATTTCACAGTAAATGAATTTGATCTTAAAACTGAAAGTAGGTCACTGTAGTGAGGCTATACACAAAATAGGGTGACCGTCAAAGCTATGGTTTTTGAATTGCGTCATGAGTTTTGGTTGATCATTTGGATGAGGAAATTGGTTTGTTTGAAGAAAAATATAAAAGCAATTTGTGTTGGGTTAAATCACGATGGTTTCATCATGGTGAAATGGGGATGCCATGTAGTGTGGTAATTATGTAAAGATTTGAGAATGTCAAAGGAAGAGCATTTTTTTCTCTTTTAATTGGTATCCAATCATTAAAAACAGGGTGTTTTCTAAAGATATTATAAACTGTTCACAAAGTTGTTTTATTTTTGCTTCCAATATAGTTAAATTGCACAATGAAAGAGCAAAAGTGGCATATGTTATATAGTCACCTCCCAATATTATTCTGAGGACTCTCTTTTGAATTCGTTCTAAATTTAATATTTGCTCAATTGAGTAATATTTCTATTAAAAACCGGGACGCATTAATTAAGTACTTGTCTTATGTATTCCATGTATATAAAGATCATTTAGATGATAACATTGTAGACTTAGATTGTTTCTTTATTTATGCAATATGACAAATACTCATAAACTTGCAGTTTGGTACCTTGAATTTTGGTAAAATATTCATATTAAAGTTGTAATACGTACATAATTTTTCATTTTTAAATTATGCTTATTAATTTCAATTGAAATATCAATATGACTGGAATAGTCTTGCTCTCATATAATAATGATTTCACTATAGGTTTGATAGGCTGATAGGTATAGTTATTTTATGATAAATATATTGTAATGAATTAATTGCTTGGTGATTAATAACTTAGAACAGTTCCAATTAATTTATATCACTTATATAGTTATGAATTACTGTATACAATTCATTGTTGTAAATATGGTTGATTAGCAATTATGCACAATGATTTGATATTTGTTCTTTGTGTAGTGTAGCTTTATTTATATTATAGTGATTTACTTTTGTAAATTTTGTACATAATATTAATGTTCCAATTCGAATGCACATGTAACAATTGCTATATTGTATTATTTATACTATGTATGTTTTGATCTTCAATGTACACTGATCCTTTCAGCACTGCTGCTGATCAGTTTGAAATGTATACCAAAATAAATAAATACATAAATAAATAAATAAAGGAACATTTTTAGGTGTGTTATGAAAGAGTGAAAGAAAATCAATAGATGCATAAAGGCACAATAAAAAGGAAAGTGTTTGAAAGAAAGTATAATATTTGAAGGCGCAAAAAATGCCTGCAAATTAAATGTGAATTATTGAAAAATATTGTGGTTATTTCTTCAGTTGTTTATTAAAGACGAAAGAGAATTCATATTTAAAGGAATTCCTCTATAGAAAAGTTGTACACTTTTGGTGCGCTCATTTTTTGGTGGCAGAAGGCAGGTGGCAGATTTTAACCAAACTTGGTGGGAATCATCATTATATATCCTTACATATGGTACATGTGGGTCCAGGGGGCATAGGGAGTGGGCCCCCAATGGTCAATAAGGGAAAACTGTAAACATCATCCGTAGGGGTAGGGGATCCCAGTTTGTGTACATGGTGCATGTGGGG
>JBAMJV010012574.1:0-92541 GCA_037951105.1 Echinarachnius parma
AATTCGTAAAATCCCGGTACCCGCTACCTATGCGGCGGCTACGCCTACTACTGTAATTTATTTATTTGCAATGGCCATGCAATGGCTCGATGATGGTCAAAGAGTCAATCTGATTCTGAGTGTGTCTGTGTTGCATTTGAATTGTTCCGTATGATAACTTGGCCTGGTAAGCAGGCAATACAATATAGTCTAGTTGTTTGTATTTTCTTGGCCTTCCACTGAATTGAAATTGAAAGAAATAATGATGTAAAAAAGACAAATAAATCTAAATTAATATAGAGTCTAAACTAAAAGTATAAAAGTATAATAATCTGCATGTAAATTGTAAGTTGTAATGATTGTTTACGCAGAAACGCCGCTTGTGGAACTCTGGCCATTCTGGTAAACTTGGCCACCTTACATTCCAGTGCAATGCACAGCTAGCTTGCCATTAGATCGGACAAATCTATCGCTTTCATGGCCTTTTTGACATATCGCTTTCATGGCCTTTTTGACATTATTATTGTTATTTTCACTGTCGGCATTCTAGCTAGAATCTAGCATGCCATTAGACCGATAAAAATCTGTCGTTCTCACTCTCGGAGTCGGGGCCTCTTTTATTTAAGTTTTACATTTACTAATACTGTATTGTCTTACAGTAACTGTCGGGCCTTTCTTACGACTGATTCCTCAATTGACGCCATTTCGTGCAGGGCACTACCCCACATATATCGGAGAGGAAAGTCAGTTTTTAATACAGACAGGCCGGAGAACAGGTGAAAAAAAAAAAAGTTTTAAGACCTGTATCCCAAATTACTGATGAAATGCATTTTGTGCTATATTTGTTTCAGGTTGAAGGATTTGAACGGAAATGCCTTGCACTGTTTGCAAGGGACTACAAGTATTCGGTAAGTTCTAGAATTGAGAAGCTCATTTTGATGGCCCAGTACATTTCATATTTTATAATGACTCAAGCCAGGAATAATTTAAATGATGTTTCATATTAAATACACAAAAAATTATAATAAAAATGATAATACTTTCTTTGTACATGTACAGCAATGTTCAAAAGAGATTGCAGTGTGTTACACTGACTATGAAAGTATGAATCAATCTAGATGGTCTTTTTTATTTCTAGGAAATGATTTACCTGTAGATTAGCATGATGAGAAGGGCGGGTCAAAAGCTTGGCAAAAGTGTTGACAAGCTAAAGGTTACATGATCATAATCATGTACATGTATTGCAAACCCCAAAGCTAAATGGGTAATATTAACTTAAATATGTCATACTTTGGGCTAATTTTTGTTGTGGTTTTCTGTTATACTGTAAGAAATTAGCCAGCCAATAATCTCCTACAATGTATGCTAAGCTTCCAATTAACAAAGACTATCTACGTATGTATTTTCTCTTCAATGACTCTGAAACACCTGTAGACAAAATGTCATTGAACCACAATCGTAGTTTAACTATGTAGAGTTTTGTAACCAACCTGTTTCATGTTTACTAGGAGAGCAAGTTAAATCATGTAACCAGTAGCCTGTAGGTCGGCACTATTTGAAGGCCATATTTCTACAGCTAACTGTTTCTATTTGCCTGTATTGGTCTGTAAGTCATTTGAGCAGATCTGAAGTTCTATCAAGGGATGTTGGGATAGAAAGTACTCAGGGTAGGAAATATACCGGGCTGAGGGCGATTTTGCCCCCTGATTTTCAAAATAGCCCCCTGAAATCAGTAGATAGCCCTTAAATTACCATCTGTAGGGTATTATGTGATTATATTTTGTGATATCCATTAGATTGAAAAGTAGCCCCCTAAATAAAAAAATAATTCCCTGCATTAGAAAGTAGAAAGCCAGTGATTAAGAATGGAAGGGCGGAACGATGGAGAGCATAATCCTGAGCAAAGGAGAGGGGAAGAGGCAAGAGTGATGGATGAAGAGGAAAGGGGAAGAATGAAGATGAGAAAAGTGAGATGAGGGGATGGGGAAATGCATGGAGGGGGCGGGGGGGGGGGGGGGTGTCAAGAAAAAACAAGGGACAGAAGAAGGAAAGGACAAGACAAGGGATGTAGGAAAGAAAGAAAGAAAAGGAAGTGATTCAAGATTAGAAAATAGTCCAGATAGAGGAAAATGTAGGAATGGAAGAAGTATTGGGGGGGGGGGGGGGGGGGGCAGATAGGAGGAAGAGGAAAGAAGAAGATGATGGATGCAGGATGTATTGTAAAGGAAATAATCAAGATGGAGAGATGGAGAAGTGGATGGGGTAGGTGAGAGGAGGAGGAATAGGAAGGGGGAGGGGGTGTAGCAGTTGTGTAGCAGGTCAGAAATTAAGATTGTCCTGTATTACTATGTACTTCAAAAGAAGAGCAATGAAAAGAGAGGTGTGCTGGTGTTAAGGACCTGCTATTGAGTAGAATTCACCAGAAGGATATATGGGGAGAAAGGATATCTTCTTTACTTTTTTATTATTAAAATTGATTTTGTTTTACTTCTTTCAATCCTTCAAATCTCTAATTCTGCCACTTTACTTTTTGTTTGACAGGTCATCCTGAATTCTAATGGGAGCTGTGTGGGCACTATCCGGGCAAGCTTGTCATATTGAATACATGCTTGGTGCTGAAGGAGAGACCAATGAAAGTAGGCATGCTAAATTGTTTCAAAGGGATGCCTGTAAAGTGTCTAACTCCAAGAAAATTACTTGGAGCTTCCTCGTTTCTCTTCTACCGTGTTTAAACTTATGGGTAAGAGAAGAATAAAATAGGGTTAGATTTTTTCAAATGCCCCTTTAGGTATGACGATATCTATCATTCAGCTCAAAAGCGTTAATTAACGGTCATAAACCTCATAAAAGTCTGTTGTAAAAGATGACGCATATTTTCGCCTTTTAACCCAGGAAAGCAGTGTCTTTTTCAATGACACTTTCACACATCATTCGGACATATCTTACAATGACTTTGGTACAGCATTGAAGTATCAAATGTCATTTTGGGCAATATCTGACACTTTACAGGTGCAACTTTAATCTTGATTTCATGAGGTTCATGAACATGCACTGAATCAGATACTGGCCTTGAACAGGGAAAAACATTTTTCAGAGTCTACGTTTCACGCTCACCCATAGTATACAAAGAGGACTCTAAATTTGTTTTCCATTTAACTCTAAGCAAATTACTGATTTTTGGGGGCCTTTTTTGGCATTTCCTGAGCCCCTGTGTATTTTTTGAACGGGGTCCAAATTCACATCAGTGGCCCAACTTTATTCAAGACTAAAAAGACTGAAATTACAGTAAGGCAGAAACAGTCGTGGAAATTTTTGAGGCCGATACCACAGTTTTTTTCACTTTTCGAGGTCGAGACCACTGACATTTGGTCTCGAGAACAGTTAAAATTTGAAAAGGGTGGGGGTCAAACCCCCCAAAACAGTCTTTTTTTTTGGTCAAAGGTGGGGGGGGGGGGGGGGGGGGTTGAACCCCTCAACACCCCCCCCCCCCCCCGCCTGGGTACGCCTATTATAATAACATAATCCTAAATTCATGCAAAGGAGCAATTTTTTTGAATGGGAGTACTTATTCAGATTGCTGGTTACATTTTTCCCTCTTCTTTCAATTTGGCGCAAGTCATTTTTCACACTCTGCACAAAAACAGGTAGGTGTTCGCGAAAGCTGTGAACGAAAATTTGTTTTGTTAGTGCCACTTGACAGATAAGACTATTGGGCATCTATCGACTTGAACAAATCTTCTAAATATTTTGAAATGTAATTTTGTCAGATTTTACAAAAGTGTAACGCTTTTTTTGATACGCTCTGTATATACTCCATGAAAAATTAATATTTGTTGATCATTAATATACAGCATAATACCTGAAGATTGTAATTTTGTTCCATGTCATGTGCAGAGACCACGTGGAGAGCATGTATGATGTTACCCGGTTGAGGGAGCTGATGTTCAAATCACGCTTTGCACGGTGCAGGGAGAGGTTTGTCATGCCCGTCATCATGTACGAAGGAAAGGTAAGCAACACCAAGTTCCTGACTCATTGGCTGGAATATATGCAGGGGGTGTGAGACATCCGATTTTCCGCGGAATTCTGATTTTTTACCTCAAACAGCAATCTTCATTTTCCGCTTATTTTTAATTTCCAATTTCCGATTATTTTGAGTATTAGCACTCAATGGTTTAGCATATTTTGAATGACATATCGAGTACTACAGTGTACAATGTTCAAATTTCGTATTTAGCACATGCGGAAATCGCACACCTGAACGCACGCGCGCCTGTGCTATACCTATACACAGTAGCGCTAGCATGCACACCGCCGAGTGACACGGCTGCATCGAGCCTTGAACCCTGGTGCGGCCTAAGGTAAGGGACTTCGCGCACGCTTTTCATTTCATATTTTTCCGATTTTTTTTTCAATCTTGCTCTCACACCCCCTGTATATGCAAAGGAGGTTTAAAATGACCCATTAACTAAATATTTTTTGCCCGAATGTGATATTTGAGACTTAAATCATTGTAAGATTCTTGAGAATGGTAAATGAGATTTTCATAGAAAAAGAATAATGTTTACCTTGTGAAAAAGAGAGGTAAATCGATGTCTGATTTCTTTGCAATCCTTGTTTGAAGTATCAAATTCGGATACTATGTAGGATATAGAATCTGAATTCAGAATTTGGATACTCTTGACTAGTTTGAAAGTGGCCATAAACATTTTAAAATGCAATCTATACCCAAGGTGGTTATCGGTTACCCAGTTTTGCCGTAAGTTTTTCGTAACCAAACCCTGCACACACTTACCATTACAAACTAATATTTATAACTCCACCATGCTCGAAAAGTATACTCAAAAATACAAACGACTAAGTAAAAAGCCTGTTATCATTCAAAAAGTGCCAATAAAACACAAGAGGGCGCTCTCTACTAAGGCATTGGTTTCAACATTTTTCATACACAAATTATGCATGTGATGTTTTGTTAAAATAATGATAAATAGAGAGATCATCAACAACTACTTAAAAACCGCTTTTGAAAAAGTGTAAGCACTTTTTTTCTTTTTCAAAAATCATTGTATTATTTGGGGCCCAAAATAAATACGATCGGATATATTTATTGATATTTCAGCCATTCTGAACCGATTTTGACCAAATAGTTTATTCTGCCATTAATAATTTGCATGTTCTTTCAAATTCGACACTCGGTTTTTCATTACCTCACAAAAAATTCTGTTGTGCAGCGCCCTTCTCTACCAAAACTGAACTACCCCTTTAACTATCTCCATAATAAGGGGGACATTGAAAAGTCTGAACCGTTTCATTCTTCTGTTACTATAAGCCAAACAACAAGGTACAAGAAAGAGTATAAGCTCCAAGTGATGTTGGTTGAATTTCACAAAGTGAATGGATCACTTTAAATGTAAGCCCTGGTTAAAAAACTATGACACGCCAATTGTAAGCTGGTGGAGAAAGAATGTGTACTTTTTATTTTTTAACAATGAAGAAGCTACCGAATTGCTATTAAAAGACACCAAATAAAGGTATTGATATGTATGTTCTCGGATGGTAAATTTTATTTATTTCACTGGTTAGCAAGCACCAACCATATCCATAAGAAATTAGCATAATGCCATTTCAACTTTTGACTTGTCTACAAGCAGCACTTCATAGTTTTATACATCATGGTTTACCTAAATCTCCTCTGTGAATTCCAGCCATACAGTGTCATTAGATCAGATGTAATTTGAATGTTTTTCTTTATTAACCCATTCAGGACTGGTCCCGAAAAATACTCGGGCTAGGGTCTATGGAGAAAACATGTTGCAGTAAAATCAATCCGTCCTGAACGGGGGTTAATTCAGTGATTTAAAACAATATTTAATCATTTAAACAATATTGAAAATTGCCAACCATGATATGATTGATGAATGATCAGGTCTGATTTAACGCCAACATGCACCGCTGGGGGCTTAGACCGTCTCCTGCCTGCACCTGTGGCTCACCTGAGCAGACGGCCGCCCACATTCATATATACGAGTGCCCCATCCTCGGCCCACCAACCCCAAACCCCTACTTTAACAACTTGGACCCCCGACACAATTCATTGGATTACAAAATTTGCGCGATGTACTTAGTTGTTGAAGTTGCCTCAAACGAAAGAAGAAGGTCTGATTTGATAAGTACTTCTAAATATATAAGAAATATATAAGAAAATCTAAATATGCTGATCTTCATTTTGAAAGGTCTCTTGATTTAAATGAACTAAACCCCAATTGTCATTTAAATATTATCACAATTGTTTCCTTTCCAATTTTCGCAGCATGTTTGTCGATCAGCTACTTTGTCCGGAGGTCCAGAGATCTATGGGAGGTCAGGCTTCGACTATTTCTTCTCGGGTAAATCTCTATGAAATATCTTGGAACCACACTTATTAATAAGATATGAAATTAATTTATTAACGATTGTTTTAGATTCTTAACTTGCAGCTAACTTTCAGTTCTGGAAAATTGTGGAAAATAAATTGATTGGCCTAACTACTTAATTAATATTGTTGAAATAATATGAGAACAAAATTTACTTGGCAAAATCTGACGTGAGAAGCACATAGAATGGAAAAAAAAACATGTGCAGAAATGTCAGAATGCTCATTCGGGCCCAAGCATGTAAATGGCTATGCACGTCTGTTGATTCAAACTTTTGCTATATATGTGCTATCAAGAATACAAATGAAGTGAGTTGAATTAGATATAATTCAGTTATTTAACCCGTTCACTACGAGATTCTGAAATCCCCATAGACTTTGTACATAGCCCACCCGGTTCCCGTAAGCAACTGGTTAACAATTTATTGTTGATATTAAACAGGAGGAGAAAGTGCTGAGCCAGAGGATGAAGAGCTAACTAGGCTCAGCAGAAGCCCATCATCTGGAAGGTAAATCTAAATTCAATGTCTATTCATTTTCCATCAATATGCTGATAATAAACAAATATATGTATTTAATATTTAATTTATCTTGCCCTCTTTTAAAATCGGGGGTTATCACATTCAGTTTATAGATCTAATGTGATCTCCAAACCATGATATGACCCAATGGCCCAGATTTACAAAGGAGGTTTGTGTAAACCATGGTTTAAACCATGGTCTACATCTATGGAGTGCTGCTCGTAGGCAAGTAAAACAATTTATCATTTCTAATGATATGACTGTTAGTGCTTGCTAACTAGCACATTTCACCATCTGAGAAAACAAACATTTATTTGGTGCCTTTAGCAAATGTGTAGCATCAACATTGTTACCAAATAAGGAGTTTGCATTCTCTCTCCATCAGTTTACAAATGGCACTCCATAGATGTAGACCATGGTTTAATCCATGGTTTACACAAACCTCCTTTGTGAATTCCACCCAATGAGTTTGTGGCAAGTGTCATAGTTCTTTGGATCAATGCAGGCCTATACTTTCACATTCTTTGAATATTAAAGCAGTAAATACACAATTGTCTGTAGATCAAAGCCCCGTTCCATGACATTTTTCCAATTGTTGTAAATGTCCAATTATTGTACCTACCATATGTAAACAGCCACTCGGCATGGAGTATTGTAGCTGTTGCCATTGTAGTTACAGTTTTATGAAACGGGGCCCTGACCATCAGAGTTCACTAAAAACTCTTCTATTCTCCACACACAGCAATGACTGGCCACTGTTTGACAAGTACCGGGGTCAGGACATCAAGCTGCTCAAACTGCTCTCGGTGACCTCAGTGTGTGACCTCATGCTAGAGAACAAAAAGGTCAAGTTTGGGGTCAAGTAAGTATCTTGATATGTAATTTTAAAAAAGAAGAATTCTTTGCTCTCTGAATCACAGGGTCCTTACCGACAAGCTCACACACTTTTAAAGGATCCTAACCATTATCAACGTTATTGTATTATATCATTTGTAATATTATTGCTGTACATACGATTGTATTTTTAATGGTTGAATAATCAATTAAAATCAAGATTCTACAATTGGGTTATAGTCGTTAACTTTTGCGGGCTGCATTTCAACAATTTGTACTGTAATATCTTGTCTTTATTTATACCCGTATCAGAGAAAAAAATATGCACAGACTATGGGTGATTTTGCCCCTAAAATGCCAAAAAGAGTCCCTGAGAATTATAGAGAAGCCCTCTGAAATTAGAGTTCAAAGTAAAACCAAATTCAGGGAGTTATTTTAATGGAGGATGCGTTTGGAAATTAGCCCCATAATTACTTATTGTGAGCAATTTTGATGGGGGTTGGTTTGAATAGTAGCCCCCCCCCCCCCTCGATTTTGTCCCCTCGTCGTTTTACACTGTATTGTCCCTATGTTGTATTTCAGTGTGACATCGTCGGAGAAAGTGGACAAGGAGCGGCGCTACCAAGATTTCAGTCTCCTGTCACTACCGTATCCTGGCTGTGAATTCTTCAGGGATTATAGAGACAACGGCTTCAACGGGGTCGACCTCTTTTTTGACTGGGCACAGGTATGAATGGAGAATGTTAATGATGGTGATGTTGATGGTGATGGTGATGGTGATGGTGATGGTGATGATGGTGATGATGATGGTGATGATGGTGATGGTGATGGTGATGGTGATGGTGATGGTGATGGTGATGGTGATGGTGATGGTGATGGTGATGGTGATGGTGGTGGTGGTGGCGATGAGGATGGCGATGATTGGGATGGTGATGGTGATGGTGATGGCGATGATGATGATGGTGGTGATGGTGATGGTGATGGTGATGGTGATGGTGATGGTGATGGTGGTGATGGTGATGATGATGGTGATGATGGTGATGGTGATGATGGTGATGGTGATGATGGTGATGGCGATGATGGTGATGGGGATGGTGATGATGATGAGGAAGGTGATGATGATGACGAAGACGATGAGAATGACGATAATGATGAACATGAGGGCGGTGGTGATGAAATATGCAGGATGAATTCGTGTTTTTCATGAGCTATATATATATATATATATATATTGATCAGTGCAAATGCATATTTCTAGTTGTTGATATAAAATATTGAGTTTCACTTTCTTGAAAACACTGTTGTGAAGAAATTCATATTGTGCTGACAATCTAGAAATTCTGTTCCCAGATGCATGTACAAATTGTATACTAACAATGTTAATTTTTACCTTGGCTTCAGCCAAGCTGCCAGGATAAGGAGCACCAAGCTTTTCTGATTTGTATGTTTCTCTGTAATGTTAGTCTGTTTTTATGAGAATGATTTTGTTTTCTGATTCATATATTTTTGTTGTGTTTGCAGGACTTTGTTGATGCTGATCTGAGCATCCCAGATAGGGTGGCATCGCTCACAGGCACTGACTGGCACAAGTACAGGGTAAGTTCCTTTCATTCATTAGAATTGTTTAATAAAACCATTGTAAAGCGCTTAGAGATGATGAGCAATCTTATTAGGCGCTATAGAAATCGTACCTACATGTGTTTTTATGCCTCCGCAACGAAGTAGCCGGAGGCATTATGTTTTCGGTTGTCCGTCCGTCCGTACGTCCCGTTCTCGTGATCGCGTTATCTCAAGAACCGATTGACGGATTCTCACCAAACTTGAATCATGTATGTATCTTGGGGTGCCAATGATCTGATTAGGTTTTGGGGTCATGAGGTCAAAGGTCACAGGGCTCATTATATATGCAAAAATAGCTTGTGATCGCGTTATCTCAAGAACCGATTGACGGATTATCACCAAACTTGATTCATGTATGTTTTTTTTTTTTTCACAAATTAATGAAATTGTAATATTCAAAGATGAATTCTAAGTTTTTTCCTAACTTCATTGTTTTTTCTTCTCACATTATTTTGTTTCTAGTCATGGGACCTGGTGGGAATAACCCAGAACTACCTGAAGCTCCTCCTATTCCTCGTCAAAGACAGTACGTATCTAAATTTAAGGTGACCGTATTGTGTCATGTTAGAGGGTGCTTTTAACCCTCTGATTGCTATGGTCAACTCTAGTCACAATACTCATGAAATTATATCTGCTGATTTATTCCTAAATGCAGGGCTCGACACTCGCACTGGCCCAGGGCCAGTAAAATTGCACTTCGGGCCAGCAAAAATGTATAAAAGTCATATTTTGGTGGCCCAATCGGGCCAGCAGATTTTCAACCCGACTTTGACAAAATCAGAAAAGATCTCTTTTTTTCCCATGTCATGCTTCATATATTATCACAGGTTTGATCAGGAAAGAGTGATATTTTGAATAGTAAAAAGTTTACTCATGAAATAACATTTTCTGGCCAGTAAATTTTCCTTTCGGGCCACCAGAAAAGGGAAGAAATTATTTCACTGGCCCGACCGGGCCACTGACCAAAAATGTAAGTGTGGAGCCCTGCTAAATGTACGCAATGGACAATTTATTGAATGAATTGTATAGCCACTTGATTTCTTACATTCATCTTGCCTGTTGTAACAGAAATCATATTATATACAATGCAGTACATCTTTCATGTCTTTAAATACTACTTCATTAGCAGCAATTTTAGCTATTATGTTCGATGTTATGTTGTCGATAAACAAATGTGGGAAATGGGAAGCAATTCACTAGACTTTTTTTTTTTAAGAGGAGGTTAAAGGGATCTAGTAACTTTGTTGACATGTGCAAAAAGTGATGAATGGTTGATGCAATGTATATTATTGTTATCTCATATGTCCACAGGGTATTGTGTGAAAATTTCAAGTCAAATGGACATTGCATGGCCAAGTAATGAGCGAAAATCAAAAAAAAAAAAAAGTGATATTCAATAACTCACTGCACTCACTTTGTACACAGAAGAAAAACTCGCCCGGAGTTTTTCTTATCTGAATACTGCGATCGTACATATCTTTGTAACGAAAGGGAAATTTGAAAAACCGAAACCTGTCCCATGATTTTATTGTTAATACGAATACAACAAGGTATGAGGGAACCGCTAGAATGACAAATTTATTTTGAGGATTTTGGACAATGTTACTAAGTCCCTTTAAATGTACACAGGCCTATTTCTTTAGTCTGTTCTTTCGAAGACCACCATTCTTGCCAGGCAGAAAATTTGAATAGGTGTGTTGTAAACTTGCTGTTTAAAGGGATCTAGTAACTTTGTTGACATGTGCAAAAAGGGATGGGTGATGGTGTGATCAGATATGTTCACAAAGTAATATGTGGAAATGTCATGTTAATTGGATGTTTTTTGGCTGAGAAATTAGCAAAAATGCAAAGTGATATTCACTATACTCATTGCACTTTCTTTGCACACGGCTTGATTATCCCGTTGACCGTTTAACATCTGAACACTTCAATCATAAATATCTTTTGAACGAAATGGAAATTTGAAAAACCGAAACCTGTCCCGTGCTTTTATTGTTAATATGAATATGACAAGGTATGAGAGAACCACTAGAGTTCCAAGTAAGTTTTGAGGATTTGGACAATGTCACTAGATCACTTTAAAGCCCAACACACACAGAGCCAATTCCACTTGATTTGACCCGATCCGACTGGTTTTCATTCAGACTAGGGTTTGGACCCGATCATTCGTCGCTGGTTAAGCATGTTGAATCAGCGACGGCTGGCTTCCGACTAGCAAAATCAGAGTCGTGAGGCAATGTACACTGAGCCTATCCGACTGAAAATCAGTTGGATCTGGTCGAGACGGCTCTGCGTGCATTGGGCTTTAAAAAGTAATCTTTCACAATGGAAACATTCCAAGAACTATGCTATTCATCTTTTGTTGTGTTTTGTTGCTGCACAGAAGACTCCGGTGTGCTGGTCCACTGTATATCGGGCTGGGATAGGACGCCCCTCTACATATCTCTCCTCAGGTTGTCATTGTGGGCAGTAAGTATTAAACCATTTCTATTGGTAAATAGACTCTAGCTAGCACTACAAAACAAAATCAAATTACCAATCAGATTGGTAAACATTATTCAAATATATGAGTGCTCCTTTCCCTAAGTTCTTTAGACAAGGTATTTATTTGACCCTTATCAAGGTGGGTGCTCCCCACCACCCGGCAGTTGTAGTGTTAACATGTTCTGAATGAAAACAAATTAAATACTTGAAATCCATCTTGCATCCATTAGTTGCGGTAACTTCAGATAAACCTCTGTTCATAGAATATATATGTAAACATGTTATCATCATTAATATTACCATTAAAATTGTAATTCTATTTGTTCATTCTGCAGGACTGCAAAGCTCATGCAAATTTGTCAGCAGCTGAAATTCTGTACCTTACAATAGCCTACGACTGGCTACTATTCGGGTAAGGACTAATTGTTAGTAATTCGTTCAATTCGATTTTATAGTTTCGCAGAGATGTTTCCGTGGTCTTTACAATACTGTAGGTGAATGAGGAAATCCAGACCAGACAGTGCAGCACGTGCTGAATGACTGCCATATCTGATGTGTCCCTGATTGTTTTAAGGAGAGTTATCGAACAACATTATGCTGCTTTGACCTGGCAACTAACTTACTTGACATTATAGATTGTGAATATGTAATATGAAACAAACATACAGATAATTAAAAAAAAAATTGAAATGAACAACAAAAATTGAGTATGAGATGGAAGATGGGGTTTGGAGAAGGAAAAGTAATCTTTGCATAAATACGTAGATTATAGCCTGATCAAATAAACTGAGAGCTTGGTTGCCTTTTTGTATTTTCTTTGCTCCACCAATTTTCATTAATAAAAGAATTGCTTTAAATTTGTGTGTATATTTGCTTAGATTTATCATGTTAACAGCCATGGTGGGAGTATAAATATTGACAAACATAGAAATGGAAATATTATGTTGTCCTGCCTATTTGAAATAGAAGATTTTGATCATGATATGTTTTGTTGAATATTATTTTACTTTTTAAAATATTATTTATGACATTTCCTTCATGCATTAGGCACAATCTTACTGACAGATTAAGCAAAGGAGAAGATGTAAGTAAACATGTTTTCAATTTCTTCTGAAAATTCTTCTTTGATGTATTTAGCTGATACGTTTAATGAAAAATGAAGAGTAAAATACTAGATAGATGGGGCCTATAAATACCTGGGGTGTTTTCTGAAAGGATTTTAAGTAAAAAATTATTGTATCTACGTCACAAATATATTTTTTAGCAAATTGGTATTCTTTTAGTACAGCTTCAGAATACCGATTTGGCTAAAAATATTTCAGTGACGTAGATACAATAAATTTTAAATGATTGAAAATGAGCAAAGAAAAATAGGCTTCGCCGGGAATAGAACCCGAATACAATAAATTTAGGATAAAATAGTTTGCAGAATACACATGTTACTATTATTAATATTATTATTATTGATATTATTATTATTATTATGATTATGATTATGATTATGATTATGATTATGATTATGATTATGATTATGATTATGATTATGATTATGATTATGATTATGATTATGATTATTATTATTAGTATTATTATTAATATCATTATCATTATTATTATGTGGAATAGAGTAGATGTTTCAAGGGGAAATAAACATTCTCATTTATGAATTTATTGAATTTGTTAACATCCATCCTCTATAAATGATCTTTCTTCCATCATAGGTCTTCTTCTTCTGTTTCAATTTTCTGAAGCACATAACGTCAGATGAGTTCTCAGTAGTGCACCAAAGGTATGAATTATGGTATTATTTATACATTTATTGTAGTTTTTTTCTTCACATTCTGTTGTTATTAGTAGTAATAGTAATGCGCTGCCCCAGGACTCCGGTTTTTCCAGTCAAGTGCCAGTCAGAGGTCATTCGAGGCCGATTCAACATGTTGGATCGGCTCCGACTGAGCGAAACTGACTCTAGCCTGACTGAAAACCAGTCGGCTCTGTCTGCGCCGGGCTTTAGGACAGGCTATCTGTTGATAATGAATTGTCAGACCTGGTCAAGGCTTGCACACTCCTCATACTTTATAAAACCCTGTAATTCCATAAGAGTTTGACTGCTCATGTTTTAACATGTTTGTGTTTTTTTGCAGGAACCACAGAGCATCGAGTAGATCAGACTCGGAACCCGGACTGGAGCCAATGGTCCTACTAGGTATGTACCCGTCTCTATCTGTCATTGAAGGGATCTAGTAACATTGTCAAAATCCACTAAACTAACACAGAACTCTAGCAGTTCTCACATACCATGTTGTATTCATATTACCAATAGAAATAGAAACAGTCTCCCTGGGAGACTTTCAAATGTGTACAAAATGAATGCAATGAGTGAGCAAACTTACCATTTTCGCTCATTACTTGGTCATACATGTATGACATTTACCCAGGAATGTTTATACATCACTACATGGACTTTTAGTAATACACATTTATCAACTCTTCATCACATTTTGCACATGTCAACAAAGTTACTAGATCACTTCAACTATGTCTCTTCCCCAGACCTTGAAGAAGGCAGGAGGTGGAAGCTCGGAAGCAATTCTAGTCTAAGCAGCAACGTGAGCATCACCAGCATCAGTAGCACCAGTTCCCCCATCCTCTCCTCGTGTCAGGAGTCATCGTCCAATGGCAAGGAGACGAGAAACGGAGACGTCTTTCAGGCAGCCAACGGGGCCGTCAAGTACAGTGTGTGAGTAGATTCAAGCTCCTAATTCATAGTAGTGTAAATCATTGTGCGGGATAGCGCTAAGCAAACCGATTCATGTTTGTTCTGCTGAGTTAGTTCAATTCTAGACTTTAAAAAAAAAAAAAAAAAAATCATTTTTCACTAGCAGACTGAAATCATGCATTCATCGTCCGGATAGCGCTAAGCAACCAATCCATTTTGCAACTGGATAGCACCAAGCAACTGACTCATGTTTGTTCTGCTGAGTTAGTTCAATTCTAGACTTAAACAAAAAAAAAAATCATTTTTCACTAGCAGACTGAAATCATGCATTCATCGTCCGGATAGCGCTAAGCAACCAATCCATTTTGCAACTGGATAGCACCAAGCAACTGACTCATGTTTGTTCTGCTGAGTTAGTTCAATTCTAGGCTTAAACAAAAACAAAAAAATTTTCACTAGCAGACTGAAATCATGCATTCATCGTCCGGATAGCGCTATACCAATCCAATTTGCTTGGCTCTGATTTGGTAAAAATTTCAAATCATAATTTACTTTTTGCAGACCAAACAGACCAACGACGTGCAATCATTGTCTGGATAGTGCCAATCGACCGATCAAATTATTTCAGCCAATGAGTCAGTTCATTGGTAGCCTATTATTTGTTTTTCACTCAGTCATCATCATAATCTGGATAGGGCCAAGCGACAACCAATCCAGCAAACGATTCATGAGTCGGTCAAATTTCAAATCATAATTTGTTTTTCACTTTTCAACAGACCAAAGTCATGCAATCACCGTCCAGATAGCGCCAAGCAACAACCGATCCAGGCTAGCTCAGCGACGAGTCCAGTGGCGGTCCCAAGGTCGTGTCGAAGGTCTTCTGGTGATATGGTGAGATTCCATACCCTCATTCTCAATGATTTTAAAATATGACAACCTATTTACTAATCATAACTGTACTAATAATGTAATTAATGTCCAGATAATGGCAAGCACACAGTCTATTTATTTATTTATTATTTATTTTTTTTGGGGGGGGGGGGGGGTGGGGGCTATGAGTCAGTTAAATTTCAAGTCATAAGATATGGTAAGGCTTGCATTGCCTCGCCAATTTTAAAATATGTAATCAGAAAGACTTCAAGGCTCTGAACTATTGCTAGGTCCATTCTCTTGGGCTCCGCACAATGTTTTATTGCTTCTTTTTTATGCCTCCGCCAACGAAGTGGCCGGAGGCATTATGTTTTCGGGTTGTCCGTCCGTCCGTCCGTACGTACGTCCCGTTTTCGTTCTCGCGATATCTCAAGAACCGGTTGACTGATCAATTTCAAACTTGGTATGAGGGTACATATTGGGGTGACAATGATCTGATTAGATTTTAGGGGTCATGAGGTCAAAGGTCAAGGTCACAGGACTCAATATATATGCAAAAATGCCTCGTTCTCGCGATATCTCAAGAACCGGTTGACGGATCAACTTCAAACTTGGCTTGAATGTACATATTGGGGTGACAATGATCTGATTAGATTTTGGTGTTCATGAGTTCAAAGGTCAAGGTCACAGGACTCAATATATGTGCAAAAATTCCTTGTTCTCGCGATATCTCAAGAACCGGTTAACAGATCAATTTCAAACTTGGTATGAGTGTACATATTGGGGTGGCAATGATCTGGTTCGATTTTGGGTTCATGAGGTCAAAGGTCAAGGTCACAGGACTCAATATATGTGCAAAAATGCCTCGTTCTCGTGATATCTCAAGAACCGGTTGACGGATCAATTTCAAACTTGGTGTGAGTATACACATCGGGGTAGCAGTGATCAGATTATATTTTGGGGGTCATGAGGTCAAAGGTCAAGGTCACAGGACTCAATATATGCAAAAATGGCTTGTAATGGCAACATTTCAATCACTGAATGTCAGATTTCAATCAAACTTGGTACCTGAATGTTTCTTAGGGAGCCAATGTAGCCATCAAAGTTTGGGGTCATATGGTCAAGGTCACATGACTCAAAATATATGAAAAATAAAAAAAAATTAATTCAGTGCACATTAATTTGGGCTTGATATTGAAATCGCGTGATTTTTGACTGCGCGCAGTCGAAGATCCATCTAGTTTTAAAGAAAACACATTTTCTGTTAGGTTCATAACCAGGTTTAAACTGAGGTAATAAATCTTTGTTCCCAAATAAGCTGTTGTATCCTCTTCTCCTGCACCCCTAGTTTTCTTTCGGCTGCCTTACTTACATTTACATGTGTGATTTCGAGTTGGCATGTATAAAACAGAAGCTTAAGGCCTGGTCACACAGGACACGACTAGACCCACGAATGCAGTACGCATTGGTACGAATCTATGGCAAGCCGTTTTAACATTTATTCTTATTTC
The DNA here is from genome assembly GCA_037951105.1 of Echinarachnius parma. Taxonomy (NCBI): domain Eukaryota; kingdom Metazoa; phylum Echinodermata; class Echinoidea; order Clypeasteroida; family Echinarachniidae; genus Echinarachnius; species Echinarachnius parma. Next base: position 16,951 of record JBAMJV010012574.1, read on the forward strand.
TTGATATCAAAAATTGAATAATTGATATCAAGAATGCATTTCTTGATTATCAAGAATAACCAATGCTTAACAGCAGAAAAGTGTTTCTTGATATCAATAATGCATTTCTTGATATCATGAATTTGATTTCTTGATATCAAGAATTGAATTTTTGATATCAAGAAATAGGAATAAATGTTAAAAACGGCTTGCCATAGATTTGTACCAATGCGTACTGCATCGTGGGTCTAGTCGTGTCCTGTGTGACCAGGCCTTTAGGTTCTTCTTAGTAATATCAAGTTTACACATAAGCAAAGAAGGTATTTACTTGTACAGTAGGTATATTGTAAAACATTTAGGTAATTGATAGATATTTTGTTAATAACATATCATCGAATTAAAAAATATATATTTTATAATTTGGTGAAGTATGTTTTTGTTATAAAATAATTGAGAACAAAATATGTATTATATAATTTGGTGATGTATGTTTTTGTAAAAACGTAATTGAGAAATAACTTGTTCATTTGTTATTTGGAGCATTTAGTCTGGAAGTAGCATCTCATGATATTAGCAAATGTATCATAATTTGTGACTTATGTTCTGCTTTACTTTTTGCAGGCAAAGTCAACATCATCAGCATGTGGCAGGTAAATACAATATGTGTACATGTAGTTTCTTTTGTGTTTGTCTAATGTTTTTAAAGAAGCAACAACAATGAAAACTAACAACATTCATCAATGTAAATCTATTGAGTCTGAATAAGTGAAGTTAAAATGTTGATCCTGGTTGAATCTATCAGTTGAAGAATGTTGACTCAAAACAATTTGAACAATTGAAAATAAACAATTGTTGTGTATTATTGTCTACATAGCCAAAATGCACAGTAGCATTTGCGCGCTTTAGATTAATTTCCATGGTTAATTTCAGTTCTTGTATGCACTCTTTAAGATTTTGTCAAAAATATTTCACTTGTTTGTTTTCCCCTGAAAAGACGAGAGAGTCGTCAAAAATTTGGTAAATAAACAATTTGAATGTTAGAGAAAATGCATTATCCGCCTTGCTTCATTAAGGTCTATATATTTATATACATAAAGAATAAATATATAGGGGAAGAAGTGGGAAGGAATGGATTTACATAGCAAGGGGAACAAATGAGGTGATGATGAAGATTAGAATGAGGTGATGATTAACTCTTAACGTGCCAGGGATGTTAATGCTCTATGGCATTTGTGTGTATTGTAACTCGCAAAAATGCGAGTTTGGCACTCAATGAGTTTAAACTAGAAATAGTTATCATAACCATGGGTTAAGTTAAACCATTTATTTTAAATTCTATGCATTGTTGGTAGTACCCACCCTACAGGCTTATGTAGCCCAAGGACTGCTAAAACGAAGCCGAACAACACAATATAATCCAAGTTTAAAGTAAAAACCCGCTAATTGGAATTGGGCCAAATGGGTTCTCGAAGGGGAATTGCCTAAATTAATTTGTTCCTTTTTGTTGTTAGCTGGCAGATTGTGTCTGGCACCGGGTAGTGTGAAGGGTTGCATCTCGGGCAGGGATTCTTGTGAGTTCATAACATTTGAATGAATACAATTTTAATATGTTCGCAAACCAGTGGGTTTGAAGTTTTGTTCTTCTTCTTCTTATAAGCTGGCAGATTGTGACGGCACCGGTAGTGTAATGGGTTACTTCACAATTATTTTTTCCTTGTTGTTGTTATTAGCTGGCAGATGGTATCGGGTACGGGTAGTGTAAAGGGATACTTCTCATCCAGGGATTCCCCACTTACCGTACCCTCAGACAACTCGTGTAGCTCAGGAGGCTCAACCACTAGCATGCCATCCATGTGAGTACAAACCACAGTTGCAAGTTCCCTGCATTCTAATTTAACGATTATTATATGATTTATGCTGGTACAGTTCAATCAAACCAGTGTACAGTGACTATTTTAGGGGGGAAAATGAAAAGTTGCCACTGTAGACAGTTGACCTCAGTTGCTCAGGAGGCTCGGCCACTAGCATGCCAACCATGTGAGTACAAACCGGAGTCCCAAGTTTTCTTGCATTTTAAAACTATTCTCAAACGGTCAGATTTATGCTGGTACAGTACGGTCAAACCTGTGTGTCATGACTACCATGGGGGAAAAGTGGAAAAGAAAATTGGCCACTGTAGAAAAATTAACTCTAGTAGTTCAGGATGCTCAGCCACTAGCATGCCAACCATGTGAGTACAAACCGGAGTCCCAAGTTTTCTGCATTTAAAACTATTCTAAAATGGTAAGATTTATGCTCGTACAGTACGGTCAAACCTGTGTGTCATGACTACCATGGGGGAAAAGTGGAAAAGAAAAATGGCCACAGTAGAAAAATGACCTCCAGTAGTTCAGGATGCTCAGCCACTAGTACGCCCATAATGTGAGTACAAAAGAGAGTTGCAGGTTTTCTCTGTACAGAAACTTGTCAAACCTGTTTTGATAGTGGCCACATGTCTATAGAGGCTAACCTGTCTATATTGGACCCTAAAAATGATCCCTTGCAGAGAGAATACATTAATATGAAATCTGTTTATAGAGGTCACCTCTGAATGAATGAATTACTGTCTGTCATTTTCTTCAGTCCCAAGTGCATACCTCGGGACATTCGGAAGAAGCAACGCCTCGATGGAATTCCTGCACCTGTACATAATAAATAGTAGTAAAATGTCAATGTTCAGTCTTCATCAAGTAAGTAAGTAATTAATTAATTCATGAAATATCATTTTTTATTTTCTTCAGTCCCAAGTGCATACCCGAGGACAGTGTGAGGAAGCAACGCCTAGATGAAGTCCGGATGCTCTTCAACAAGATCTACTCGGCCGTGATTGGACCGCGGTACGCCATCGAACCGAGTCCTAGCGGTATTGGCAGTGTCATAGGTAACCTAGCAACCAAAGTTGGACTGAAAACGGCAGCGGCAGGCCGGGGTACTTACTTATAGTTGTTAGCTAAACCCTAGAACTATCTTCGTCAATTATGTAATTGTACTGTAAGTCAAATAGATACGAGCTTGCACTTATTTGATAGTTATTTGCAAGTTTGGCAACCTCTACACGACTTTTGTAGGACCAAGACCTGTACTCCATTAGACCAAGTCCTAATGTTATAGCATTGTCTTGGTAAACTTGGCCACCAAAATTGGACAAAACCAGCTGTAAGAGGGAATTTGATACGCATAGTGTTTGCTCCCTCCTGATTCTACACTATTAGTAACTAACACTTTTTTGGGGCTAGTAAATTTTCTGATTGGGCAAGGAAGATTTGAAAATTCATGACTTTACTTTCCCGAACGGGCCATTAGAAAAAAAAAAGTTAATGTTGAGCCTTGTTTTATGAATTACTTCAATATTTGAAAGGTTAGTTTTTAGCTGTCATTGACTCCTGTATATACACATGTTTTATATTTTTGTATTGTTTCTAACCGAAGAGACAGGTGCAATTATTTGAATATTAAACAAATTATATTGAATTTACTTTTCAACCCAAATGGAATCAAACACTTGATAATTGCAGCTTTGCACTTAAGAACAAGTTTTTTAGCTGGTGATTTCTCTAAGTGTGTTGATCGATTAGAAAGGTGTTTGATTTTTATGCTCTAATGTCATGTTATTATGTATAACATTTTATAAAATAATTATACTCCTCAAGTTGTACTGCATAAATTAAACATACTCTGCGTTATATACAGTTGCAAAAGGGATGAAAAAGCAGTTGTCCTGACATTTATATCAACCTTTTCATTCCAAACTTGTGTTGGGAATACAATAAATCTCAATCTTGCCAGTGTTATATATATAAGATAACAAAATATGTAACGTAATATTTCTTGATATGGCTTTCATTAATTTTTAAGTACAGGAAAGATTTTTTAATTTTTGTATTTTATTGTAAATTGTGTTTCTGTAATGGTTTAGTAATTTTACTCAACAACAGAATTGGTTTGAATTTTGCATCATCTGTCAAAAATAACAAGTTTTTTGTCACAGTTGGTAGATCGATTCATGGGATAGATAATCGTGTTTCCTTTTGGGGATATTAATTTTTTTTTTGTCAGAAAAATCCTCCAAACTGCAACAAAACTGCCCCTAAGCAAAAAAAAGGGAAAATTTCACGGCTCACGGGGATTTAGATCCCACAAATATCCAAATAAGGCTTCCTCCAAATCGCCCCCATATATAATAGTTATAGAATTCAACGTAAACCTATTTTCAGAGTTCTTGTTTTCTATAGGCTGGCTTGAAGAATGTAACACTTTTAAATCAGTTCATGTCGTTCTGATATCACCACAAAGATACGTTATTAAATGTTAAATTGCATTGCCAGATATGAAATATTTGTAGGCAAATCATATCATTCTTGTGTCACCACAATATACCGTAATTGTCGGTGTATTAACCGCTCCGGTGTATTAACCGCACCCCCTAAACATTTTTTTTTTTAAAGTGCGGATAATACGGTATTAGCCGCACCCGTGTATTAACCGCACCCTTTTTTTTTTTTTTTTTTTGTTGAAAAAAGGTGCGGTTAATACACCGACAAATATGGTAGTCAAACCTGACTTGGTGGTCACCTGTCTGCAGTGGCCACTTTTCTTTTTTCCCGTGGATGGTCACTATGAACAGATTTGACTGTATATTAAATTGCACCGAAACAAAAAAATAACCATTTTTATTTGTTGGCCTATATGCATAACTAAGGATTTTTCATTCATGTTGTAAATCATCATTCCAGAGCATTAGCAGGGAATAATTTACCTCCTCAAATTTGATTAGCACTTTTAACCGATGGATAAATATTTCAAATGAAATTCTGTACACTTCTATGGTAGAAAACTGCTATACAAAATATATTTTGTATAGCAGTCATATTAAAAATGCATAGCAAATTGCGATGCGATACCAGGAAAATTATTCCCTGATTAGCATGGTAAAGCCAAATAGCAGTTTTTTGGAATTGGCATGAAACATCCCAGATCACCATCAAAATCATCTAATTACAAAGTTTGTTTCTTTTCTCATTTTCATTTGTTTGAATATAAAGAGACTATGTTTGATTCCTCCCTTGTGCACGTGACCAATTAAATCTTTGACATGTTTTGGCAGGTTGCCGAAGAGATATTTCCCTTCTTGTGAGGATGGTTTGCATAGTGGGGTATCTAACTGCATTTTTGTGCAACAACATTTTCCATAGTGAGTTTGTCATCACAGATTGCACCCAGATTGCTGCACCTTCTAACTGAACGAACCTGTGTGCCATCCAAGTCAATGGATAATATACGATCTGTACAAATGAAAACGAGAAGATATATATGGAGAAATTCAGTCTTGCTGCTTTTAAGAATAGAGTTTGAATTGAGTAGTTCTATTCATCCCCGGATCAAATCCCACAACATGCTAGATTACTGCTTACAGACAAAGTCAGTCCAGTATAGGCTACTACGTTGTGCACCAGACTGCCAACACAAAAATGTACACATGGGACACACAGTAACCCAGCAAGTTGAAAGAAAAAAACCAGTGGTTGAAAATGTAAAAAAGTGTCAAAATACTAAATTCTTCCAACAAACAATTAAAGAAGAATATTGATAGAATAACAGTAGAATTGGAGGAGCCAAATTTGGCAGCACTAAATCCTCATTGGCATCTTCCTGGTTGTGAACTGCTGCCTGGTTATAATATTCCAATAATGTTTGTTCCTCCTGCAGTTAGTCTTCATCGTCACTAATTGCCTCTGATTCCTTAACTGGCTTTCCACAAGCTTGACGCTCTCCATTGCAGTCCCTCGCATTGGTGAACCATTGTTGCCATTGTTGGTGAACAACTCCAATTCCTGATGTTTATCTTCCCTGGCTATCTGCAAGTCATCACTAGCCCTATTCTCTTCACCGTTAGCCCTCTTTGCTGTTGTGCAGTTCACAGCAAAATCCACCTGGATGACTACTTTGTCAGGATTGTCTTTGATGCTCTCTCTCTCTCAGAAGCTGGTCTCAGAGCCTGGGATCAATTCACCATTGTCGTATTGAGTTGCTTGCTCCTCATCGGAGCCAAAAACAACTTTCCCTTAAATAATAGCTCCTGCAAATTTGAGTTTTTTGCTCAAAGGGTGAGCTATCAAATCTGTCAATATGCTGCTAACAACTTCCCGGAGACAAGATCTCCCAACATGGCTGAGAATGCGTGTCAGTTTTTGTTTTTTTTGCTGCCTTGGACGACTCCACAAGCTGATTCAGATCCTGAACAGACTCCTGGGGGCAGGGGCCCGATTACGGACCAGCGACATTTACCATGGTAATTAGCATCATTGGCTCTAACCCATCGATGTCAATATGCTAGAATACATACTGTCGTGGATTCGGCACGAGAGTGAACGAGCTAGGTTCAAAATGGTTCGCATCACACGAATGAGTCATTCGGGGAGACTTTGTCGTTTGTGTTCAGTTCTTTTAATTCAAGCAAAACTATAAAAAAAACCTGTAGTCAGCCAGGACAATTTCAGGAAAATAATCAACCTCGACTTCTACCACTGAGTCTAGACGAATCTCTTCCTCGATGAAACACTGTTTTTCCTCTGCAATACTAAGTAATTCAGCAAAAACCACAAACTATACAGCGAACTCAAAACGGGTCTCTCCTGGAAAATATCTTGGACGCGAGTGCTTAGGGCCACGTCACATTCTGACCAGTGAACATTTTAATGTCCTCCACCAACATTATTAGTATTCCTCCGCAAACGGAATGACCTCATCATAATCCATTGATGATTGTACAATGCATGAAATCTTATTACACTTATCCAATACCAAACAATCAACCAACCATCTAATAAGTAACCCTAAGTATTATCAATGAAAGTACATCAAAGGAACTATATGTTTCTCATGTGCAGTACATTTTTCCTCTGACCAGACCACTTTCCCTCGTGGTCCACGCCCTGAATTTAAAGGCGCATTATGCATTATGAAATGCAAATGAGACATATGAATACATTTTCCATTACTGACATCCTCCCCGCTAAATTTTGTTGTCGCCTCGACAACAAAAAATAATTACAACACCGTTAACTCTTGGTGCGGGAATCCGTTATACCATATATATCTCTTTGACCAGAGCACTCTCGAAACTCCTCCCTTGGTCCGAGTGTATCCTCAGTGGCACCCCAAAAGTGGCCAAACCAATGCTCTGGAACAGCCTGGGCGACAATGGGAGTGATCTGATTCTTGCAGGGAGCTGCGCTTGCACATACCAGCACATACACATAACCTCCCCTTCCTCTATCTAGCTTCATGGAATCTATGAAGAGGATTTCCTGTGGCTCAAATGCCAAGAGATGTCGCAGTGGGGGTCTGACTTGTGGCGTTTGGGACTTGAACGTCACACAACGGAAGCACTTACGCACATATTCCTTTATGTGCTGCTGAATTCCTGGCCAGAAACATCGACTACGGAGCAGGCTATAGGTCCTCCCAATGCCTTGATGACCCCACTTGTCGTGCGTCGCCTCCAATAACACTGTTCTGAGGCTCTCGGGAACCAGTAGTTGCTTGATGTTGCCGATGGCTTCATCGTTGGCCGATCGGTACAATACGCCGTCGCATTCCACTTAGCGGGACCATTCCCAAATCCATCCGCATGTACCGGGTACATCTTCTCCCAAGGGGTCTCCAAATTTCCAACCGTTCCGGTACATGGCAAACACCTCAGCTAAAATGGGATCATTTTGCTGCAAAGTAGCCAGTTGCTCTGGAGGGTATGATGACAACACGCAAGGCCACCCATTCTTTGCTTCAGGTACCGGAGTCTTCGCCATGCTCGTTGCCCCTTCTTCCTTCACTGTGGGTACTACGTGACAGCCAGCCACTTCTACTATCAAGGTTGATACTTCTTCACTGGTCAGGTCGTCCCCTACTGGGTCGGCATGTCTTGGTGGAACATCAGAAACGTCAATCTCGTAAGGGATGACTCCATACTCACCAAGATCAAAACTGCAAGTAGAGAATACCTGTGAATACTTCTCGAGTAGTTTCTCATAACCCTGATCAGGACGGATTGGTATGGGGGTGAGGAAGACATTCTCTTCTTGATCAGCCACCCTACATTCTACCTTCCGAACCGTGAATGGCGATATCACCTCGCCAATGTATGCTCTTCTTGAGTATAGGAACACACCCCTCGACCGGCCCAATTACTGAACGGTAGATTGCTCCGAAGTCGTATTCCCACCCCGGAAACGCTCCTTCGACCACACAGCGTGCCCCCCATGCAAGGCTATCTCAAAGCGAGACAGAGTAAACAACGAGCATACTTTGATGCACGTGCACGCCCCAACCCCCTTCCCCCGTTGCGACAAGAGCAGAAAATGGTATTTCGCAAAGATGACACGTGGCGAACTGGTCATGTAGCTAGACCATCCCCATCCCCGCGTAGTTACGCCATCAAAACCGAGCAAGGTGAATATAGGCGCAATCGGAAAGATATCAGACCAATGCCTGCCACGCCAGCTCGCGATAGTTTTGCTGACCAAGCGAACGCGCCGCATCATCCACAAACTCTTTACGCGTCAGCAATTGCATCATTTCACATGCTTGCACACCCAACAAAGGTTTCACACTCCCACCAACCACTTGAAATGACAAAAAGTATGAACACTTGCCTAGAACGACTTCACCACTTGTTTGTCCTATCGGTTTCATAACGTGACCAGAATAGGATCTTAGTGTCACATTTGTCTTTTCCAAGGGTAAATTGGTGTCCCTAAAAATTGATTCCGGCAGAATGTTTACTTGTGCTCCCGAGTCCAATTTAAAGTTCACCCGAATGCCATCAATTGTGCAGGTCTGCGTCCATTCATTTGCACTTTTCGATTTCGAGTCCACATTGTCGATATTGATGACGAACAAATCGTCATAGTACGACGCGTCATCGTCGCGGTCGCTGTGGTCGTCGAGGTCCTGGGTTGGCGTGTCGTCGTCTGCGTCGACTCCCCTCACGTGTTGGTTGTCCCGTCGTTCGTTTCTCTGCCTTTGTTGCCCTCGATGCTGGTACTGATTTCGATGCTGGTACCCCTGGTTCTGTCGTCCACGGCATCGGGAAGATCGTGAGAAGTGTCCTCTCTCGCCACACTCTCGACACCGTTCGTTCGTCGCAGGGCAAAAGTCCGTCTTGTGCACATACGTGCAGTTAGTGCATGTGTCGGGGCTCGGCTTCGCTGGTTTCCCTCGTGCCGGCTGTCGTTTTGGCTGTGGTGGTCGTTGTCGCACAAAGTCCATTTGCGCAGTTGTGCTTCGTCGTAGAGTCTAACGTTTCTCTTGTCGCCCGCATCTCGCCCTGCGTGATCATTTTCGATGCTGTGATCGAATTCTCGGTCGTCGTTGTCGGGTCTGACGTTTTTCTTGTCGCCCGCATCTTGCCCTGCGTGATCATTCTCGATGTCGTGATCGAATTCTCGGTCGTCGTCGTCGGGTCCAACATTTCTCCTGTCGCCCACATATTGCCCTGCGTGATCGTTTTCGATGCCGTGATCAAATTCTGCTTTCATGACCGGCACTATTGGAGCAGCCCATTCCGCGAACTGTATGGGCCTGGGCTTGATGATGCTGTCGCGTTCTGACTTGTTCAGTTCGTCCTCCACAAGTATCTGCGTCCAATCTACGTTGATTGTGTGCAGCCAGTCCCTGCCAAGGAGGTTTGACGCATCTGTCTTGACTACAATCAGTCTCAGATTGTATGTCAGCCCATCGTACGTGACTTTGACATCCACCTCGCCCCTAATATCGAGCAGTTCTCCTGTGTATGTTCGTAACTTTGTGGACGATGGATCGAGATGCCTTCCCGGCCACGATTTGTCAAAGTGACGACTGGAGATTATCGAGATCGCCGCTCCGGTGTCGACTTCCATGTCTGTCTCGACGTCTTCGATTATCAGCAACACTCGTATTGGTGCTTTTTCTGCTGATTTCATGTTGCAAAGTCTGTAAGCTGACTGCTCAACTTCCTTCTCCTCTCCCATTTGTGCCTCTGCACAATTCCTGTCGTCATCCATGTCGTCGACGAAATTTGGGATGGGGATGTGATGCTGCCTCACCAGTGTCACCAGCTCACCAAATGTCTTCTCTCCCGGTTTGCACGGAGCAACCACATTGCGAAGCAGCCCGTATGCTTTCGCCCCGATGACGGTCAACAAAATATCCCGTTGTTGACCGCAGTCCGTTACCCCGTTTGCTTCAAAAAAGTGCTCCAGTCTGCCAATATATTGGTCCCAAGTCTCGTCAGACACAAACTCGTCCTCCTGTCGCCAATGAAAAGTATTAGACTAAATGACTGACACAGTACTCTGTAAGGTATTATGGTAGTAGCAAGACTTTAATCGATGCAAACACGTTGGTAGCTCAACACAGACTGAAGAGCAACATGTGGTGTACTGGACTCCACCAGGCCACTGGAATGTGACACAATCACATAAACCAGCAGGAGGTCAAACACTGACCTCTACACTGACCAAGCCGAGCAACGTCAGCTGTTGAGTACATTACAGTAGGCTGTTCCACAATTTTGGGGCTACACACACACAAATGCTTGATCACCTAGAGTTGCCTTTGTTTTGTGGGAACATTTAGGAAACTTAGGGAGCAGCGTGTCACGTCATGTGAATGTGACTGAAACAAGAGTAATTCAGATATGTAACTTGGGACTTGACCATTCATTGCCTAAAACACAATCCACACATGTTTGACATGTAATACATTTTTTCACAGGTAGCCAGTGAAGTATTTCCAAGAGAGGAGAAATATGACAAAATGTAAGCGTTTGGTACCCGCTGCCTATCCCTGGGCAGACTACTGCAGCAGTGCAGTCCTATTCCTCCTGCAGTCTACTGCAGCAGTGCAGTCCTATTCCTCCTGCAGTTGCCAGACATGCGTATGTCCATCTGTTGGTCACATACATAACAACAATATCGAGGAAGCTCTTGTATTCTGTTGGTAGCTGATAACCTGTTTTTATTCAATTAAATGAAATTCAATTTTGGTTTATACCTTGAGGTTTAAACCCCATACAAGTACAGGCCGTTTTCCCTAGTGACGTCGATGATCTCTTGCGTAGTCATTCCCCTGCTCGGGCTACCAGCGTAGCGACCTCCCCCTGGTACTTCGGGGTGTTGATCTCCCCAGTAGAGCCCACTCGCAGGTAAGGCGAAATTTGTCTCGATTAACAGTCGAGACGAAGGAGTGGCTTTTAGCGCGGATAGCTGCTGGGGCTGACCAAGCATTTGGGGAATTCACGCAGCCATGCGAGTAACTCCTGCCTCCCACCTGAAAAATCTATGCAGGTGAAAGAGCTTGAATCAGGAGCATGCTTCTCAGCAAAGCCTGTCGCATCAGACTTATGATTGACAGTGTACAGGGTAAAAACATAAATAACATAACAAGTACAAAACACAATCATGTATGAAGCAATATTTAAAAAAAAAAAAAATTTACAATTACAGTACATTACAGTTATTATGTAAAGCTTGCAGGAGTAAACAAATGTTTTCATGATATCAGTGCGTACCGGTAGGCATATGATGTATGTGGTACTTGACTCTGCAACTTGACTTGTGGTCGCCTCATGTCAGCAAACTTTGGGAATGATATACGAGAATGTGGGTGAATTTTAAGGTCCATAGGTCCATGGGCCTTCCACAGTATGGTGAGCATGTACTGTTTCTTTACTATTGGCTTTCATTGTCCAGGACATAGGATGATGGTCAAATTCCTCTGACCAGGACGCACCCAAGAACTGCTTTATTATTTGTAGAGCTTGATTGAGCTTGATTGAGGGAAGTATGAGTTTGGCCACAGGGCGCTTTGTTGCAGAGCTCAAAAGTTCTGCTGCGGAACTCTTGGTTGGGATCATGTGCGCTCGTGATGTTGGCGTTGTTATCCCGAAAGTTGTGTTTTTGGAGAACCCAACTTTCATTATTCCTGAGAAGGATTTCTTGGGAGAGACAAAGTCTCGCGATTTATGCAATTTTTTTGGAACAAACAAATGCTACTCAATAATAGGTCAACGGATGATAAAACGAATCGGTCACATGCACAAACGTGGGAATCTCACATATTCTCTTTCTAGACTAAGAAAGTTAAAAAAAGGGATTACTGATTGTATTTACATACAATGTATGTTATATTTATCATAATACCTTTTTTTTAAAGCGCAGTATTACATTTAAGTCTCAATGTGCATATTTGTTTACAGTGTCGGCAAATAGAGAAAAGTTTAAGCGACTGTTGGAAGTTTTTGGCCAGAGGTTTCCCAAAACTATATATAAATTTCATATTTATATTTGATATGTTTGTTCTGATATTGCCCAGGGATCATTATATACATGTATGTACGTATTTTAAATATATTTGTCTATGTCCTATAGAAATGTACTGTGTAAACTTATAAAGGAAAACATCTGAATGATTTCATATTTAGGTTGATATTTGTTTATTATTTCTATATGTTTTAATGTATCAGTGCAATAATGAATGTTGTTTTTTTCAATAATTTCTGTCTCACCATTTTAATAGATGAACATTTCATTAAGAATTGATTCATGACTTGTATTATTATTGTATGATGAATTACATTACCAAATGTCACTACTTTATGTAACCCTGCTGAAATTGGGTAAAATGGTAACCACAGTAATCAGATAATATGGCTTCAATATACTGGGTAACATTGTTAAGAGGCCAGAATTTAAATTTAAGTGTTTGATATTGGAGTGAATTAATGCTCAATATCAGAAATGTATGATTATTGAACATACATGTACATGCATGGACCCCCCAAAAAACAATCTGAAAAAATATTTTGTCAAATAAAAAAATCAAATACTGTAATGGAGATATCGCATTTTAATAATTTCAAATACCAGAACATGTGTTTATGGTCATTATCATTTTTTTTTAATGACCGCTTATTTGTCATCTACATTATGTGCCATGTACCTTAATCAACTTATTTGAAGTAAAAGTATGATTTTGAATTTCATGACTTCCTTTAATACTAGAAGCTTAAATGGGTTTCAAGGGAAATACACATGACCTTGTTAAGGTGCTACATATCAGGTATCATGTGTATCGGGGTAAAACAATTCTTGCTACCCCAAATAGCGATTATCTCGAAATCCGATCGAAATCCCGAAAACACGCATGGAATTGTGGGATAGCTTTTAGTCATACCAACTTCCTGACTACTGCGTGGACGCGTCGTGTGCATGTGTGCGGCGCGCGGGAGGCGTTTATTTTTTCCGTAACCGGCCCGGGATCTGTATACATACATTACTGCATACAAACGCATTTGAGACGTGTGGTCGATAGCTTTTAATTAATGCATTATATTTTGTGTGAGTTACGCTGATTGCATCCATTTCGAGCGTGTGCGAATGATGCGCACGCACGCCGTGCGGCAACCGGAAGTGGGAGTGACGACCCGCAAAGTGGAAAAAAGTCTCGTCTCGCGAATTTCGAGATTTTCGGACCTATTTAAGATAGCGAGAATTATAGAAAGAGATTGGGCCAGTAAAGTTAAAGGGATAGTTGAGTTCTGGTAAGGAGAGTACAGTTTTAGTGAAACTGAATTTTAGTAACCAAAACCTGCATCATTACATTACAAACTAATAGTTATAACTAGAAAGGAACACAAAATTACAAATGACGTAGTAAAGATCATGTTATCATTAAAAAAGAGCCGTTAAAACGTAAGAGGGCGCTCTCTAAACACTCATCGGTTTCAACCATTTTGAATAAAATATTGTGCATGTGATGCTTTGTTGAAATAGTGATTAGATAGAGAAATAACCAACAACTATTTAAATACCTATTTTGTAACTTTTTGAAAAGAGGAAGCATTTTTTTGAATTTTTAACGGCTGGTTCAAAATTCTCTAATAAACCCGGGGCCCCGGGTTTATTACAAATTGTTATATTTATGGATATTTCAGCCGTTTCTGAACCGATTTTGATCAAACAAAGATGATTTTATTGTTTAAATATTATGCTCTTTCAAATTTTACACTCAGTTTTTCATTACCTCACAAACCAATTAAGTAGTCTAGCGCCCTCTCTACCAAAACTCAACTTTCCCTTTAACTTGTTATAAGAGGGTTCTGTTATATCCGAGCTCTTTTATAACGAGGTTCCACTGTATAGACTAATTTTCTTTGACAAACTTGGTCACATCTCAATTGTTGTGACAAGTTTCTATTGGCAACTTTTTAGTGAGTATCCATGCACTTGAATTGGCTCACAGTATTTGTCCAGTCTGAACAGAAGTAAATTCTATTTATGATATTTCAATTGTATATGAATATATATTTTCGATGTAAAATAGTATCATTTTATTAGTTCCAAATAAATATATTATTGCCTTTGTAAAGAAAAAAATGTTTCTTGTCTTGCTTTTTAAAGTAGTTTTGTTGTTTCAGGGATAGTAATTTAATATGCATATGTGGGTATAATCAAACCGGTCTTAGAGCAGCTGCAGAGAAGAAGAAAAAATGTTTTGGAACCTGCCTATAGGGGTCACCTGTCTACAGTTGCCACGTGTATCTAAAGTGGTCACTATACACAGGTTTGAACGTACATGTACTGCATAAATGTGACCGGCTATAGCAAAACCCGGCACTTGTCGGTAATTCATGTTTTGAAGAAATGGGCATTTTAAGTTCACACAATGTGTGTAAAAGACCTGTGATGGTAACATTGAAACAATCATATCTTCGCCAATTATTGACCAATTAGTTAGAACAAAGCCTCATAATTATGAAAGCTTTGTGATGAGGCCTTTGTAATGGTATGAAAATCAAAATTTTGATTTTTACCGCCAAATGCTGGGTTTTGCTATAGCCGGTCACAAATGGTCAAAGTGATCCATTAAATTTGTCACATTCAACCAAATCACTTTGAGCTTTTACATTTCTCTTGTACCTTGCTGTTGGCTTGTTATAGGTTACATGAAAACTACATGTACTTTGTTATATCAGGGTAAAACGCAAAGGTACAGAGATTGGAATAGCAATATTACCATAATTATGTGACCGGCTATAGCAAAACCCGGCACTTGTCTGTAAAAAATCAAAATGTAGATTTTCATACCATTACAAAGGCCTCATCATAAGCTTTCATTTGATCCTTTGTTCTAACCAATTGGTCAATAATTGGCGAAGATATGATTGTTTCAATTTTACAATCATAGGTCTTTTACACACATTGTGTGAACTTAAAATGGCCATTTCTTTAAAACATGAATAACCGACAAGTGCCGGGTTTTGCTATAGCTGGTCACATAGTATAAGAGGGTTTTGTTATATAAGAGATCTTTATTATGAGGTTCCACTGTATTACTTTATCAACCCTATCCCAAACGCACATATAATATTCACTCAACACAAAGAAATCACAAGTAATGTTTAAAACTGTCCAGACAAGAACATATTTTTATTTGTAATAAAGAATTGCTCATCTCAGATGAACATATCTGAGATTTTTTGAACAAAAAAAAGAAAAAGAAGAAAGAAAATAAACAATATATTTTATTAAGACGGAAGAAAACAAAAAGATTTTACCTTAAAAATGGTGTCTTCTTTTGTGACCATTTGATACGTGGAGAGAAAAAAAAAGGCAACCCTGTATTTACATGCTCATGGACATAAAATACCTAATTTGTTAAACCAAACATTTTCAGATTCAGTATATTAAAGTGGCATAGTGGTTTTGCAAAGATATCCTGCCCAAGTCCATCCATAACGCATTGAATTGGATGATTTTTAAAATCTCATTAGTTAATTTTTAATTTTTCTTTTTACATTTCAACTACGGAATGGAGAGAAGAAAAGTAGGGCACATGTAAAACTATCGATAAATAAAATAAGTTGGGGAAATCTTTTACACACAATTTCTCATTTAAAATGCAGTATTTCAAGAAATCATTACTTATAAAATGACTAGAATACTCACAATAATAATCTTTTCATTTTTTAAAGTTACGAGGTACAATTCATTTATCTATTTTCTATGCCTTAACGAGAGATTTTCAAGCAAGGAAAGGCATACTTTAAATAAGTGGATCTTTCCAAATTTACATATTTTTGCATTTATCAGAAAAACAATGTATGTACATGATGCATTACATTTCTTGACAAAATTCTGTCAAAAAAGCATTTGATTTCAAAAGAATATTACTACCATCAGGTATGACAAAAGTTTAACATAATAAGAATGAAAAGAAAAAAATATGAAGAAAGAAAAAGACATACTCAATCTTCATGAAACTATCCTTTACTTTGGATAGAAGATTAAGTTTCATGTTTTTATCTTAATGTACAAATTAATAATTAATATGATAAAATTATGTCGATAAATTAACTAACTTTGATTTATTTCTTCAATGACAAAATCTGAAGAAACTTTTGATAATGGAGAAATTACTATAAAAGGGGCATTTACAAGGTTATCAGACAATATCCCTTTGATAAGTCACGCACAATATAAAATATATGACTAGGATTATTCATAGAATTGTCTTGTTTTTACATGAAGTCAGTAAAAAATGGGAATACTTCATGACTTCTTACAGTGCACTTAGAAAGGTTTGCTCTCGTCAGAGAGGAAAATAACCTGCAAGGGTTCATGCTATATTTAACTACTTTTTATAACTCTTTTTTTTTTCTTCTTCAGATCTTCCTGAATCGCTACCAACTAGTTTTCTGTACAACCATAGAGATCTAATCTAAATTATAAAGTGCATTTTGTAAAAGTGTTGCAGTTATTAAAGAGTCCATATCAATATCATCTTTTCATTTGTTTGTATACATTCTTCTGCCGAGGGCAATTGCCTCGGGACTGGATTCAATCACAACAATGGTACTTTGCAACATAAAAGGCAGTTAAAGTGAACTGTTACTCTGTTTTTTTGTGTGTGTGGTACAATCTAGTAGAGAATTCATCATAAACTAATTACTGGCATATTTTGTACAACAATACAGAATCAATATTCACCGTATCCAGGCATATTTTGTACAATAATATTAACTAATCTCAACTGATTTACCACTACGAGGGGGGGGGGGGGTGATCAGTGCTAGAATAATAACGCTCCCATGCTACCCATCTCGCTCTGTTCCTTGACGAAGATCTCAAAGTATTGGTAGATGATGGTGACAGCCAGAAGAATACCAGTGCCTGAACCAATGGCTCCGAGGAGATCGGCCATCACCGACAGGGCTCCGATACACAGACCGCCGAATGCAGCTGCAGTTGGGATGTACCTGGAGGAAATTATCAAAACACAGAATTATAATTAAAACATGTTTAGTTACTTTGCTGCCTATTATGAGCTCTCATACAAAGTAGATTTTAAAAGTATTGGTAGATGATGGTGACAGCCAGAATACCAGTGCCCGAGCCGAGATGCGCTAACACGGACAAGTATCCGATACACAGACCAGCAAACGCAGCTGCAGTTTGGATGTACCTAAAAGAAAAATCATTACCAAAATACATATGATTTCGTCATTTGTTGCTTCTAAAGAGCTCTAATATAACAAAACCCTTGTTTAACAAGATAATTTTGCTGGTCAAGAATATAAGAATATATTCTTCCCAGGCTCCAAAGTTCCCGATTAATACAAAGTTCTGCAAATTCTCCTCCTCCATCTTTCATTTGAAAACTGCTTCGTTATGAATTTTTCACAAACCAAAAAGCTTTGTAAACACCAATCTTCACCCTAGCATGTAGCATAGCAGAACAATTCTTCAATGTGGGAATATTGTATTTAGCGTAGAGCTTGTGAGAGCTCTGGAAGTAATATTATATACATCAAAATGACTAAAAAGCAATTTAATGCATGGGTGATATAATGACTTCATACCTGTTGAGTTCATGGATCATAGACTTCTCCCTGTGTCCACGCATCACCATCTGCTGCTCCTTCAGTTGCTTAGCAACCTGCATAGGAGGAAAAGAATTGTAGGTTACATGAGTAAGTTAAATTGTAAGTTAAGATGGTTTGTTACGTCAGTGGCACAGCCAGGGCTTAATACTATCACTGGCCCATTGGATCAGGCCAGAACAATTTTTCTTTGAGCCAGCAAAATGTAATGAAAGTCATATTTTGGTGTGCATATAGCCCAAATTATTATGAAACATATAATTGTCCAAAACAAGAACATCTTTTTACAATACATGTGTTTGAGAAGGGGAAGTAACCTAATTCTATATATCAAGTACATGTTTAAATACTTTAATACCGATTACAAACCTACTCGATTTTAAGAGACATGCATGTATTGCCGCACCAGGGGAAAATAATAAAGCCATTACAAAATATTATCACAACAAAGATATTCAAAAGTCGATTTACAAGACACCTCATCAAACACAAATGATAACATTATAGTTTCTATTGTTCCATATCTCTGTCAACCGTCATACATAAAAGTTTGCATAACAATAAAAGATATGAGACAGAGAATGGAAAGCTTGCTATTCCTGTGCTTTATTCCGCTAGCAGCATGGGTATCGACTGAAAGCAGCAGTACGCTCAGGGTTAAAAACAGATAAATCATTTTAACGACTTGCTAGAAACATTATTATAGGGGAAGAAACCTAAGAAAATTTCTACTTTACTAGAGATGCCAATTGTGAGAAAATAACCCTATAACATCAAGTCATATTTTGGTGTGAATACAACCCATATTATGAAACATAATTGTCCAAAACAAGAACATTTTGCTGAAAAAACACACAAGGGGAAAATAATCCGTGTGGCACAATAGAAGGAAGTCGAAGGTCAAAGTTTGAACAAGACAGAAATTTGCCCCAAAATGTAAGAAGATGCATTTTGTCCATATTTAATGCATGAAAAGTGTTCCTGACATTGTTAGAAATACTTATACATACATATGCCTGAATCTAACTATAATTGACTATTATGCGCTATACAAATATATATTATTATTATTAGCCATGAAATGTAGTTTGATATCATGTTCTGATAAGGAGTCATGCAGACACATTGCACGGTTGGTTTAGCAGGTGTAGTATGGGTTGAATACAACAAACTTACATCCTTTGCCGAGGAGCCGGACACCTCGATCCACGTCTTGGAGAAGAACGCACAGGACCCCAGCATGAAGACGATGTAGGCCATGGCGTGGATGGGGTCCGAGATCATGCGGGTGAAGTTCTCTGGAGGGGACATGTAGTAGCACAGGCCTCCTACGGGGTAGGACCGGGCTGGACCACTGTCACCGGCTTCCTGCATGTCGGGTGGAAAAAATTAATAACAAAATTAATAATGCATACATGTACTGCTGCACCACGGCAAAATAATAAAGCTATTACAAAACATTACCGGAACAAACATATTAAAAAGACCATTTACAAGACAACTCATCAAACACAAATGATAACATCGTAACTTCTATTGTTCCATTATCTCTGTCAACTGTCATACATAGAAGTTTGCATGACAGTAAAAGATAGGAGACAGAGAATGGAAAGCTTGCTATTCCTGTGCTTTATTCCGCTAGCAGCATGGGTATCGACTGAAAGCAGCAGTACGCTCAGGGTTAAAACAGTTCAATCATTTAAATGGCTCGCTAGAAACATTATTATAGGCAATGGAAGAAACCTTGGAACATTTCAACTTTACTAAAGAGGCCAATTGCGAGAAAATTACCCTCTACATCAAGTCCTGATGGTCATAAGTCATAACATTTTAATTTCTTCTCATGTCAATGACAAATTCTCTCATTTTCCTTCTTTCATTTAGATCATGTTTTCCTTCATGGTTTCTTCCGTCCTACAATTGATTTCAAAAGAACAACAAAAGACTTACCGCCCAGACTCCAAGTAAGTTGACAAAGAAGTTTCCACTGAATTTTACAGCCAGCATCTGCAAAGAACAACATTAAAATCAAGTTAAACATTCAGCTTCAAGTAATTAATTCTATTAAATACAGTATGTAATTGCACTTAGATAATTGTGCACACCTGAGTATGTAACAGCACTAAATCATTCTGCGCATGCAGAACATTTTAGGCAGTATAATGAACTTGAAATGTACGCTATTGCTTTTAAAAATTTAAATTTCTTACCCAACCGTTACCAAGCACTCCCCCCCCCCCCCACCCCTATAAACAATTTTTAAAAATTTCAAATCAAATTGAATTACTCACACATGAAATTACTTCAATATAAAAGTTATGCCCTTCCTTTAAAAAAATCAAATTTCTGACCCAGCCAAGCCCCACACCAAGGATTAAAATCAAATGAGCAAACTACTTACTTGCGAAATGACGTAAAGGTTTGATACGAGGGCGCTCTGCAGGATGATGGGAATGTTTGAGGTGTAGAAGAGCTTGATGGGATAGCTGCTGTACTGTCCTCTGTAGCGAGCAGACTTGATGGGCAGATCAACGCGGAAGCCCTGATGGGAAGAAATTAAAGCAAATAAAATAATGGAAATAAAAAGATTTTCATCTTCATTTCAATGTGCCGTTTAGCACATTTGGTGATGAGCTTCATCACCAAGAACATAATTTGACCTTGCAATATTCAACAAGGCATTCCAACAATCACTCAGTAAGGATGGTGGGTAATACATTAAAATGTCTAAAACCAAATAATTGATCATCGTTCGCCAAGGTCAAGTCAAGTCACAATGCTAAAAACCACCTAAAATTTCATTTGTCTACTAGAAAATCTTGTATTGGCCACCAACGAATAGGAATCTACAAAACACAAGTCTACGGTGGGACTTTACCCAGTGTGTCATTTTGGCTACCTGAAAGAAAAGCTTACAAGAGAGCCCAGACTTACAACTTTGGGAGGGTAATGTTTGTATCAAGATCATGCATTTATATATATATATTTTTTAATAATAAAGAGCTGCACTATTTTGAGGCTGGAACGATGACTTACCTGGAAGTATATGACGATGCCAAAGACAAGAATGGTGGCCATAAGGTTCATGAGGTTGGGCAGGTTCTGTCGGTAGAAGGCTTCCCTCAGACCGCGCACCTTGTCCTGACGGGTGGCTAGCAGGTGGAACAGGGCGATGATCGCACCCTCAAACTCGGTTCCTGTTGGTAAGAAATAAACACAATCATCAAAATGAGTTAGCTATATTTCTTTCAATTTTTGGTGGCCCAAAACAAGGAATTACTAGCCCCATAATTACATTTCATTACATTTGATCACATTGTTGAAATGTATCCAATGTTACTTATTTTACTATTTGAATATTCTTCATTATTTAAAAAAAAAAAATAGAATTAACAAAATCGTAACTATTCAAACTATTCAAATATTTGAATGGCAAAACAAAATGGCCCGGTTACTATACACGGGTTAACCCTAAAAAGACTGGGGGGGGGGGCTGATTTAGCCCCCCCCCTCCTCTATTTTCGCGATAATTCTGCAACGCGTGCAGGTATTGCCGCGGGACTTTAGGAGTTTTTTCATTGAAGTATTGCGTATCTTTTGAGACCAAATTTGCGACGACCGGGTATACCGTTCTAAAGTCACGTGACCTTTTGTAAGTGAGCGTCGGCCTGAAAATCGCTAAATTTTGTGATTTGTGTACAAATCCTATGGAAATTGATTTTTTCCTAGAAAAGACAAAATCTTCATTATTTTTCATTCTAATCACTGCAATCATTTAATTTGGGGCTAAAAATGGTTGAATAATGGTCAATAATTATTTCCATTGAAAAAAACAATAAAAACATAAGTCGAAAAAACAAAGAAATACATAAGAAATGCAATTTTTGCATAATTAATTAGCTCTAATTAGCATATTATAATTAGAACAAACAATTTAACTATGCAATATTGAATGGCTCATGGACATCTATCACCATGCCAAATTTGGAGTTGATTGGAGTTTTGATTGCCGAGAAAACTACGAAAAATACAAACAAATACAATTTTCGCATAATTAATTAGCTCTAATTAGCATATTCTAATTTATTTTTATTTTTTTTAACTACGTAATATTGTAGACCTTATGGACATCTATCACGATGCCAAATTTGGAGTCGATCGGAGTTTTGGTTGCCGAGATCTTAGGGGGGGGCCCTTTTAGCCCCCCCCCCCAGTTTTTGTAAGGTTCAAAATAGCCCAGTCTTTTTAGGGTTAAACTGTACTGACCTCGTCCAGTGTTGACAGTGGCAGGGCTGAATGCTCTCCATACAATGGTCTCGCAGATGTTTGTGGCGATGAAGAGAGAGATTCCAGATCCAAGACCGTATCCCTTCTGCAGCAACTCGTCCAACAGCAGTACAACCAGACCAGCAACAAACAACTAAAATGGAAATAGAAAAGATAACAATAAATGAGCATGGAAACAAATAACAATGTATCACAACACAAATGTTGGTAAACATAACTGATGGTGACAATCAAAAAGTTTTGTGAAGTTTGATACAAATTGCTGAACATACCTGAATGATGATGAGAAGACAGATTCCTGCGCCAATATCTGCGGGGTCTCCGTACATGCCAGTCATTACGTACACAATAGCCTGTCCAACGGTGATGATCATTCCAAATACTGAAAAAACAAACAAACAAACAAGTACACAAATTACCACCTAGGTCTACTATCCATTAAACAAAAATGAAGAATGAATGCTATTTCAATATTTTAAAGGAAATGTTGTTACGTCTATTTGTAAACAGGACAGAGTGCTATAAAATGAAAAGAACATACGATCATGCTTGTCTTTATAGCTCCCCGTCTATAGTTGCTACTAGAAATAAATACCTTGTAAAGAAAACCCAAGTGGCCACCCGTCTAGTGGTGTCTACAGTCACCACCTTTTTGTTTCCCTTGGTTAGGTAACTATAGACAAGATTGACTGTTGTTAATCAAGCAAACATCCATAGATGTACCATATTATTTATCAACCATAAGTGCCCCATCCTTCTCCTTACCTGTAACCCAAACCCAAACCTGAACAACTTGGACCGTGACATAATTCACTAGCTGCATAATTAGTAAAATTGCATAGAGTGGTGAAGTGTGACATCATAAAAAATCTATTTTTAGAATTTCCACATTTGAATTTCATTTTCAGAAAGAGCATAACAAATATTGTCCAAATGCTAAAAATCAATCAAATTTGTTAAGTATGGGCTAAGATATGCCCATCCGAATGATTTTTTTTTTCTAATACGAAATCAGTGTTATATTGCTCTGGTTAGTAACTTTATGAACCAGAGCAGTATAACACTGATTTCGTATTGAAAAAAAAATTATCGAATGGGCAGATCTCAGCCAATACTTAAGATATTCAATTGATTTTCAGCATTTGGACATTATTTTGTATGCTCTTTCAGAAAACAAAGTTCAAATTGAGAAATTCTAAAAATAGATTTTTATGTCACAGCTTCGGTATTCTATAGAACCTCTGCTGCCTCATACGAAAGAAGAATATTACTAATCTTACTTGATGAGAGATTTGCATTTGCATGTGGTTCTTACATTTCTGTGCTCCATTGAAGAGGGCCCTGTCCTTGACCGTGTCTCCGACCTCAATGATCTTGGCTCCGGCAAGAAGCTGCATGATGAGACCAGAGGTCACGATCGGGGAGATACCCAGCTCCATCAGGGTACCTCTGTTCGAGGCGAGGATGACTCTCATCCAGTAGAACGGATCTGCAGAGTCTGATGACATGATGCCAAACAGGGGAATCTGTAGATAAAAGAGATTGCAACAATGACAATCACATCATTAGAAACACTCTACAATAATTACTACGGAAAGAATGGCATTACAGGAAATGCATTAAGACATTAGAAGAATATTACAAGAAGAAATAACATCAATTCATAGTTTGAATTGTAATACAGGGTAAAACAAAAAAAACATGTAGAGAACAAATATGGTACTTAATAGTGGAATTATATACACTTCCGTATTAACCTAATTCTAAAGATTATATTGTAACTAGATTATATATTATATTGGTAGTGCTCCACACTCGCACTGGCCCGGGGCCAGTGAAATTGCACTTTGGGCCAGCAAAAATGTATAAAGTCATATTTTGGTGGTCCGATCGGGCAAGCAGATTTTTTAACCCGACATTGACAAAATAAAAAAAATCATATTTTCTTCCATGTCATGCTTCATCTATAATCACATGTTTGATCAGGAAAGAGTTATATTTTGAAAAGTAAATAGTTTACTCATGAAATAACATTTTCTGGCCAATACATTTTTCTTTGGGGCCACCAGAAAAGGGGAAGAAATTATTTCACTGGCCAAAACCGGGCCACTGACAAAAAATGTAAGTGAGGAGCCCCGATTTTAGATAAATTTTAAGTCATCACACTGTCACAATAATTATCAAATATTATTTACTATCACAGGGAAAATATTATGTAATGCTCAACAAATGCAATGAGCATTTAAAATTGATTAGTAACAGTGCTATAATTTTTTCCATTGTTGCCATTAACGTCAACTGGGTCACGTAAAATGTAAAATCAAGACCCCTTTTCAGAGTTTGGTCACCCGAAACAAGGCAAAATATGACAAACTTGTGAGATAAAAAAGGTTGCCACCCACAACAAGGCAAGTAAAATGAATGAAATTTTGAAAGCCTGAAGCTTATTTTAGTGGACCAGGTCCAGGCAGACCAGTGCTAATTCTGAGCCCCGTTTCAGATTTAGTGCTAGACTAGGCTGACTCACTCACCTGACAACACACCAGGAAGATGAAGAGAGTGATGGCCGTCCATAGTACCTTCTCCCTGAACTGGATCTGTTCATAAAATGGAAAAGTATGCAAATTAAACGTTATTAAACAAAATATTATACAGTACATAACTAAAGAAACTTATTAAATTACTGCAGTAAAAAGAGGTTCTCTATTGATTCACATAAATTTCTTTTGATGCATACTATCATTCAAATTTAATTTGAAGATATGGTAGTTAAATAAGATCTATATAAATCAGCGAATCCCCTAAATTATATCCTCCAATGAATGCACTTGTAAATTGTAACCTCTTGTGTTTCCTTATAAAAATCATCCAAACATTAAAACAATTTTTAAAAATATTTATATACTTCTTGATACGTACATTATATTCTCATTGATCAAGTATAAATGTTTCAGAAAATAAAATCACTTGGTAATTATATCAAATAAGTTCACCCTGCAAATGTCAGAAGGCAAATTATTTTCAACTGCAGCTGCCATGGAACTTAATTTGAATCCCCTTTTTGTTACATTCAGATTTATTTGAACAAATATAAAAGATGATGTAAAAACAGTGTATTGTCACAAAATGCCCATGTTGGGCTTTTTAATTGTATTGAAAATGATTATTTTCTCATTATTGTTTGTAACAATTTCAACTAGTACAGTTAACTGTTGTTGAAGTTACTAACCTTTCTTTCTGGTTTTGAAATCTCTGGCAATACTGCGCAGAATGGCTTCAAAACTTCCAGGAACTTGACTAAAATCAAGGGTGAAAAAAGGACAAGATTATTATATGAAAGAAAGCAGATTCCACTGTAAAGAGAGAATAAAAATAAATGAAGATTTTGGCAAAGAAGAAAGCTTGGTACTAAAAAGTAAAATTGTTAGAGACGTTAAATCTTCTTTAAACAAGGTTCGAAAAAATTATTATATGAAAGAAAGCAGATTCCACTGTAAAGAGAGAATACAAATAAATTAAGATTTTGGCAAAGAAGAAAGCTTGGTACTAAAATTGTTAAGACGTGTTAAACCTTCTTCCGGTACTAAAAAATTGAAACAGATGTTGGCATTCTCTACTAAGATGTGCCCCCAGACAGAAAAATGATATATGCTGATGCTCGACTGTGCATTTGCATAGAGTTTTCGTTCTTTTTGTCATTATGTGGGCACGTCTCGGGCGGCCTTGACCTGGTAGAGAATGCAAATTTCTTTACAGAATACAGTAAGTCAGTATACAGCCGCGCCTGTTGCTGGTCACAAATATAATTAAAATGACATTTCCTTTCAACATCAAAACACTGACTTAGTGTTCTATAGATGGAGTGATAATGCAACCTTGCAAGCAATCGTAGAACGCACAAAAATGCAAAATGAATCTCAGTCAGATACTAATTCAATCAACTCTATTCTGTATTTTTAAAGTTTCCATTCAGTATGATTCACCATTGCATCGCCCTCTTTAAAACATATATTTTATGATCTTTAATTCATATCTGCATGCACAGCATCTACTTACAACAAAGAACCTTTTTAATACAATCCTTAGTAAGAAACAGCCATTAATTTTGGTTAGATATCTCTCACGCAGTCACTCTTCACAATCACATCATTTTAAAGACAAAGTTCCATTTCCACTTGGGCAGTGTCAGTGCATTTGGTTATTGCACCAGCGCTATGCATTCACTTCAGTACAATACGGTATCGTTTATTCTAACTCTTGGTCATAATTATGATTAAAAAAGTACAGACGGACCAATAAAATAGAATACTTTTTAGTACCAACATGAATTGACATACATACCCATGGTTCTGTTTGGTTCTGGAGGTAGAGTGTAAAGTAGAAATACAAAAAGCAAAGACTTTTCTTTGCAACAAATGGCCCGATTTCACAGGAACTAGCTTCCCATCCACACGGCCAACGTAAAAGACCGTCGTCACGTGACCAAACTACACGTCGGCACTAACAGTCTCAATTATAAACCTTTAGCAGAAAAGTGCACATAATAGTTAGTTACATGAATAATTGTTATCAACAATATTCTCTGTATTATTATTATTACAATAAATCATAGCTTTAATATTATCAAGAAACAAATACTGGTACGGAATCTTCGTATTATGTACATATTTTTAACAGTATTGGTTTGGACAAAAAACTCGAACGGCTGAAGCTAGGCTAAATATGGACGCGTTGGCAAAGTTGTCAAATCGGCCGCTGCGGTTAGCTTAGGGAAGGGAGGGGGGGGGGGGGGGGGGGGGGGTGGCACCCAACGCTCAATTTCTTATTCATGACTCAGAAACTACAATTTAAAAATGAACAAGGTTAAACCATAAACGAATGGAAAGGTAATAATTATGAAAAGGCTGATCGCTCACGCAATTTGACACCGCACACCAAATAGTGGCGTGCAAAAACAGCATAAACATAAAACCCTAATATATTACGGGCAATTGAGTTTGGGTATAGAGAGTACAGTTTTTGTCAAACTTTCAAATAGTGGCGTGCAGAAACAACATAAACATAATAAAACTCTATATTACGGGCAATTGAGTTTGGGTATAGAGAGTACAGTTTTTGTCAAACTTTTAGTAACCAAAACCTGCACCATTACATTACAAACTAAAAATTATGGGTGCGGTTCGTTATTCCGAAGGTTCGTTATTCCGAAGGTTCGTTATTCCGAAGGTTCGTTATTCCGAAGGTTCGTTATTCCGAACACGCAAATTTCCTTTATTACCTGAGTGTTCGTTAATCCGAAAATGAAATAGGGTTCGTTAATCCGAACATTTGTTGCATTATTCGGAAGGTTCGTTATTCCGAAGGTTCGTTATTCCGAACACGCAAATTTCCTATACCTGAGTGTTCGTTAATCCGAAAATGAAATAGGGTTCGTTAATCCGAACATTTGTTGCATTATTCCGAAGGTTCGTTATTCCGAAGGTTCGTTATTCCGAAGGTTCGCTATTCCTAAAATGAAATCGGGTTCGTTATTCCGAAGGTTCGTTATTCCGAAGGTCCGTTATTCCGAGGGTTCGTTATTCCGAAGGTTCGCTATTCCTAAAATGAAATCGGGTTCGTTAATCCGAAAATGAATTTGGGTTTGTTATAATGCTATAATTTCATATAAAGAGATAAAATAAACTTAAATGTTTGATTGGTCTGGCCAAGGGAGGGAAAGGGGGAGGGGTATGCTTAATGCAGGCTGTAAATTAAATAAACAAAACACAAACTATAGTATTATAACAAGCCCGATTTAATTTTCGGAATAACGAACCCGATTTTATTTTCGGATCAACGAACCTTCGGAATAACGAACCTTCGGAATAACGAACCTTCGGAATAACGAACCCGATTTTATTTTCGGATCAACGAACCTTCGGAATAACGAACCTTCGGAATAACGAACCTTCGGAATAACGAACCTTCGGAATAACGAACCTTCGGAATAACGAACCTTCGGAATAACGAACCTTCGGAATAACGAACCTTCGGAATAACTGAACCTTCGGAATAACGAACCTTCGGAATAACGGACTGTAACCAAAATTATAACTCCACCATGCTCGAAAGGTATACACACTTACAAAAGACTTTTGTTTGAAAAGTGTAAGCATTTTTTTTTCAACGGCTGGTTCAAACTTATTGAATTATTGTGGGGCCCCACAATAATTCCAAATGGTTATAGGTATTTATGCATAATATTTCAGCCGTCTCTGAACCGATTTTGATTAAATAACTTGAGTTTTCTGTTTTGCATATACCTCACACAAACATTTTTTAGTGCAGCGACCTATATATAAACTCAACTATCCCTTTAAAGGGAAGGAATCCATTTTAGCACCGTATGCTAACATGTAAAAATGACAGAACTTATCTGTTTTGTTCTTTATTTTGTTAACTTTTCTGTTGTTACTGAGAACAGTAACCACTACCCAAAACTGCGAACTTCCTACATTTTCAGCAGTCGACAGTTTCAGCATAAATTTTAATTAGGGTGGGGCCCCTATAAACTAAATGTGGACTTGCTAATTGACTTCTTTGGCGGGCTCCAGCATACTTATACTAACATGGCCTGATTTGGCACGGTAAACAATTTTCTTTAATTTTTGTTCACTATATAGTTGACCACTCGGCCCTCAATATGTCTATACTTTTGACATAGAGAAAAGATTGCCCTACAGGAAGTTTGGAAATATCTAGTTGCCCGATCAGGCCAATTACGTACTGCCCGACATTAGTTTTACTGGCCCAAGGCCGTCGAGCAAGTTTAAGTGTCAATCTTTTTTACAATTTTATTTTCGTTATGTGGGCGTAGCGTGGTCGGATTGATTGGGGATGGGCCTGCCCCAACCCCAATCAACCCAGCTAATCATGAAATGAAACTTGTTTTTTTAACTCCCTAGAAGCATTCTAGATCCTATATAGCCAGGAAATGGAAAATTAATACTTAAAAAGGGAAAGGCGCAGCAAATAAACAATAAGAAATAGATGAAACTTTATTGCATTGTATTTCCAAGGTTAAATTAGGCATCATGCGGTTGCTATATCACAACAGAACTTGCACCCCCGGGGCACCCCCCACGTCTATACAGAAAATTCCATCTCGATCTGGAGGGGTCCTTTAATATTATGACGTCATACTATTCTCCCTCCATCACGAAGTGGTGAGTGAACATGAAACAACAAACGAGGAGAAGGACTGATTTATCGGTCCACCCCAAGTCCCACCCCACTCAGTCACCTAGTGATTGCGTGGTATACAAAAAACAAAGTTCTAGGAAAAGAATGGAGGCGTAGAGTGCATAAATCAAACCAATTTTCATTCATTCTCATTTAAGGGAAGAACAGAAGGGGGGCTGCTGGAAGAGAGAGGGGACACAGTATGTGGAGTCATTTGCATGCATAAAATGCTCCCAAAATGCTCCCAAAATGCTCCAGTATCAGATGACCCACCTGAGCTGCCGGTCATTCCATCATGTGATGCCAGACTAGACCACCACCACCACCACACTGCACCGCGTATGGGTACATTAAATCGCGGCCGCGGCCGGGCCGCTCACGCGCTATGCTATAGAAAAACCGCACCCTGCCCTACGTACGTACATATCACATATGCATACACATTTTGTATGCCATTTACGTAAGGAGCTGGAGCCGGACTGATCTGATTGAGTTCATCGCCGAAAAATCGTTCTAAAATCATGAATAGTAAAACTAGCAGTGCAGTTTTCGTATTCCTTTTGGGAATATCGATATTCCCAAATATCGATGCATCTACTGTGCCTGTCATCGGGTGGTCAAGCACCAGGTTTGTGAGAAACTTACCTTTATTTTAGTATAGACAAATTACGACAAATGTACGACTACGAGTACCGAGTCGGATCATTTTTCTACAGAAGAAAATAAATGCTGCACCATTCAGCCAGCTCCAATTCGGGTCTTCTCAGAATCAGGCTCAAGCTAAATTTGTTAGTTTTTATTTTGTTTACCCAAGTTAACGTAAAGTCCAGTAGCGTAATGATAATTGATATAAGTGGCCAATGTGTTTATTTAAGCCTTTTCTTTAAATGTGTGTACATATACAATACATGTAACCTAACCAGGCGCCGTACGTAGTACGGCGCCTGGCATACTGAGGTGTGTATACCGTGATGGTAACACTTGATAGGCTTTAACGGCAAACACACTTATACAAAAAATATATATATCATACTTTAAATAACATATCTCGGTTCATACTTACGAATTATGTTATGCATGGACATCAATGATCCAAATTGCAAAACGTTTGATGCTCCATTCGTTTGATTTATCCTGAAATTTACTATAAAACTGGCAAGATTACAGAAGTGACGAAAATGGTATCCGAATTTGTTCGCTGCAAGCAATATCAGGTGATCAAAAACTTGTCGGCAATGCACCCCCACGTAACCCGATCAACCGATCGCCCCGCGCATGCGCTATGCATTGCCGACGAGTTTTCGGTCACCTGACATTGCATGCAGCGAACAAAGACGAAGGAAATAATAGTCATCATCATCATCATCATCAATTTGAGCTAAGTTATCATTCTTTTGCAACAATTTAAATAGCAAGCAAGGTAGGTTGAATGTTTAATTAATGTCTAGAACTAAAAAAAAATAAATAATAATAGATGGAAAGTTCTTGAAACCACCCGTCGGCAAATTTCCTACAAATTTTTTAACGTTTCGTCTTCACGCCTACGGCGCTGATCACAGTTACAATACATGTACCTTACTAACTATTGAAAACATGCAAAATTGCAAATTCAACCGTCCATGAATCGATGCATGAATCCATTTTGTTGCTCTAATTTACTCTAATTCTAACATTTTAAAAAGTGAAATAGTGTAATTTTGTGTGTATTGATACTTTGCCATCTGAAAAATGTCAACGAGAATGACCAATGCCATTTGAAAGAGCAGTGAAACATTACTTGCTCAATAAAAAAAAAAATGTGCAAACAAACGGATATTTCTTGAGTGATTTCTCCTTCCGTATAGTGACCACAATCAACTTGAATTGCGGACTATTCGGTCACTTCCATTTTGTTGTGATGTGCAGGAATTATGGGCTGTAAGCCTTTTGTATTCATGAACTATCGTGTCTGAACAATATAATGGAGTCTGAGGAAGAATCAGAAAATTAAATGGAAATTCTTTCCAGCAGAATGGACAGTTTTGTTTCAGAAGGCTGTGCAAAAATGTTCTACATTTTGATTCACTTTCGGATTGCGCAATCTTCATAAAATCTTTAGCAACATCCCGCATGGAAAGATATACTTGCACATTATAGCAACTTCATGTTACGGTCGTTACCATTGTTGTAGTTGTAGTTTGCTACATGGGATGTCAAGAAGTGCATGTTAAAGGGGACCGCCATGCAAAAAACAACACAGGGTTATATGTGTTGACTTTTGGTTCCGCTGTTTGATATTTAATAGATTTACAACACTTTGCAAAGGTTTGTGTTATTTATAAGCAATGCAATTAATCACCCACCAAAACTGACAGAACCAACAGGGCCGATGGTTCCGTAAGCGCCAAATGTTCGCGAGTGCGCCAATTCTATACCAGTCTACGATTGGAGACAATAGAAGCACGGTAGACGCATACAATGTGGGTCCTAGACAATAGACTAGTTTTTGTGTGCAGACCCATGAACAATTACTATACTTAATAGCATTGTAATGGGTTTTCAAATTGTATATTGTCTGGAAACCAGTTTTTCTGAACTTGGTGGTGGAATGTACTTATATTTAGAATATTATTTTTTCGGTGGTGGTTCCCTTAAGGTCAATGGCAGATTGATGTGCACAAATTATGAGACAGATTATCTGGAAAGAAATTTGTATTGAAATGACATAGCCACAATAATCGGGCCATTATCAAATGAGCTGTGACAAAAATGTTTTAGCTATTGAATAGTACAACATGATCCATGGACATGTCTATGAAGAGAATGACAATAAATTTCAAACATGAAACATGACTTACAAATTCATCAACCCTCAAACTTACTGATCTGATATTTCAAAGTTCAAATCAGTACCTTTATATTCAGGTGCACAAATTTGAATAATTTGTTGTGCATACTGCATACATGACCCACAAAAAGATACTTTGGTGTGCTTGCCTCTGAATGAATAGGAAATGCATTAATACACTTGTGGTGCATTTGAGTACAGATTATATACTAAACCTTGATAACAGGAAACCAGTGATTTCAAAAGTTTCAGAACATGTCACTTCCATGTAGGGCATTGTTAACCCATCAAGGACGAGAGTTATTTTAAGGCAAAATTGATCATTGTTTTCCTCTACAAATTGGCAACTCCTAAATTTTGTTGACCAATCAATGTCATAAAAATAGGTGGAAAATATTAAGTAATGACCACTTGAGACAAATATGAAGTGACTTTGCCGCAAAGTTGACAATTTGAACGCCAATATCTGTTTACAAAATTTCACAATGTGTTGCCAATTTAAGGATTTTTCTAAATTATAGTGATTTACGCAATAATAAAAATCATTTAAAAATAACTAAAGCAGGTAGAGTAACAAAATAGGGCAGTTTTTATTATCTTTCTTCATGTACACTTCACATAACTAGTCTTCTTCTTGTTTAATTGTAGGACTACCAAACCACAAATATGTGGGCCTTAGGCACTGATTTTCATGTGTATACAGTATTGAACTACTAGAAATTAAAACTTCCAAATAAGTCTAATTAAATTCAATTAATTGCTACCAAATATTCTAATTTCAAAGTAAAAATGTGAGTGCATTTGTTTTGTGACTACAAATGTTTGGAATGTTGATATATTGGTTAATTTAATTGGTACAGGCTACCATTAACCAACCACTTCTTTTAATTGGATTTTCCTTGGCTATGACCCAGCACAATTTTGCTATAAAATGTCCTGTATTTTATGTTTTTATTTTGATAGTTACAGGCGTTAACTTTTATTTTGCAAGCAATACAAATGTACATGTATGTATCATATGTAGTACATGAGTCTGTAACTCTGCAAACAATTATTTTGTATGTGTGTGTGTATGTTGATAGTTGTTAATTTCAAGTGCACTTATTCAGTAAAGCTAGAAAATCACTATTTCGCATGGTTGTCCTAAACAAATAACGTTGAATAAATTATCTTATACTTGGCTGCCCAGTTGCCAAGTAATATTTGGTAGCTACTTTCGGGTACATGGCGAGTGTACGGAAGTGATAAATGGCATTAATTTATGCACGGGCGCAACCGCGGGCTTACAACATGTCTGAAATGTTTATATTTGTTTTATGATTACTGCAATTATTTATTTTTTATTGTTTTTGTAGTACAAATTAATGCACAACTAATAACTTGTGAATTATGTCTCATAGTCTACAAGAATGTTCTTTATAATGCTGCAAATCTGAGCTTGGGAAGAGATTGAAAAAATGCTCCATACAATGCATTTTTGATCGTGTTCTTTAGTTTGCTATTTTCAAGGTGTTTATTTCTAGTGATGATTTGCTCTATGAAATAAAGTAACAATTTTTCAATTACTTTGTTCATCTGTGCAGGAATCTGTTCTCTACTCGGCAAATCGCGGCTGGAGAAGAGATCTCCCAGGAATCTCTCAGAAATGACTTCCTGGACAAAGCACTTGGGAATGACCCTCAGACTGTTGTTCTCGTTCTTCTCAATAAGGTATTTAAAAATGTAAAATGTCTGAACTCCATCTTGCTTTTCTTTTCTTTTCTTTTATTTTATGGACATGTACACTCTTCTGGGATAGCACCTTTCTGTTTTATTTGATAGTATGTATGATAGCAATTAATACGCAGTATAGTATGCTGAACCTTTGTTTCTTCTATTTCAATTTCTTGCAGCGCATAGAGATATATGTGATATGCCTGTTATAAATACATTATTATTATTTATTATTATTGTTTTTCTTTCCCTTTTAAGCAAAAGTAAGAAATGTTCGACATCAATCATGTATTTCTAAATCTAATTCAATTTCAGCATTTGAACTGTTGAGCAAATCATGATGCATATTTTCAATTAAAATTATAGTGGTCCAGTTGTCTTGTTGGTTTTAATTTACATGTATGCAATAACATTGTTATTTCAGCTGAGTCTTGGTGATCTGACCAGGTTTGGAGATGCGTATGGATCCAGTAACCAAGGAGGAGTCATTCCAAACATAAAGGTAACTTAAATGATTTAAGAACTAGTATCTGATCATACTTTCATCTAATTTTGTTTTAGGATTCCTAACAAAAAATCATATTAGCTAGCATTTAATAAACAAAATTGAACTATTGAGTAGAGCATTTCCTGCATAATTGTTAATTCTCAATGAGACGATTCATTTTGTGCAGAACAATATTGTTAGATATTCTTTGACTATTTTGAACTAAAGTGACTGTGTTGTCAAATCTGTGAATGCACAAATGACTACGCCATGTCTTGAAGCATGCGATATTGTAAAAAAAAAA
The DNA here is from genome assembly GCA_037951105.1 of Echinarachnius parma. Taxonomy (NCBI): domain Eukaryota; kingdom Metazoa; phylum Echinodermata; class Echinoidea; order Clypeasteroida; family Echinarachniidae; genus Echinarachnius; species Echinarachnius parma. The sequence continues at coordinate 51,728 of JBAMJV010012574.1, forward strand.
CTCTCTAGTATATTATAGAGCATTCACTCAGATCCACTCATATTGGACAATGCAGTCACTTTGTGGGGTACGTTGCTTTAAGATGCATTAAAAGTCTGATATGTAAGTGTGTCATTATTTTAATTTACAGTCATCCATGGATAAGGCTTCCTCTACCATGGTTCTGCCTCAGACTGATACCTCGGAGATGGTAGAAGACCTCGTGTCAAAGGTCATGGGTCAACAGGGAGAGGTCACAGAAATCAACGCTGAGAGTGAACTGAAAGTCTTGCAGATTGATCCAACCAAAGCTAACCTGATCATCGTTCGCATTGAACCAAGGTATTGACCTGAATTTCTTTCCATTAGTCTCAATATTTCCCAACATTAAAATTCAGGTATTAAAAATTGCAGTTAAAATAATTTATGAATGGTATGTGACCATTAAAAAAAAAAATTCTTCCTATATAGTTATTAGTCTATACAGGCAATTTGATGGTGCCTCTGCATTTTTTTATGTTCAGGATTCAAACACCTTAGGCAATATTGATATTTAGCAGTGGTATGGCACTATGTAAAGACAAAAAAAAACATTACCAAATTAGTGGTAGGGCCAGTTAAACATATTGCAATTAAGAGTCTCCCTTACGCTCTTCTTTCAAGTGGCCGAAATGACGCATCTGGGCCCCGTTTCATAAAACTTTCCAATTATTGTAACTACCATGTCAACAGCCAATCAGCATGGAGAATTTTAGCGGTTGCCATGGTAGTTACAATAATTGGACACTCCTACCATAGACATGCGTGTTGTAGATCCTAATATGAGGGTGGCCAATGAGAGAGTTTCTGGTGGCCATTCGTGCCGGGCCACTGCTAAGGGCGAGCTTAATCAGTACCTAATCTCCTTTCTCTGTTGTACGTAGTGAATCAATGGAGGAGCAGCTGAAAGCAGCCGATGGTTACATCAAGACGGCCATGGATCTATTCAGAGGCAAGACGCCACCCAGGGACTTCACGGTCTTCTTCTCGGCAGTCAAGTCAGCCAAGGTAGAGTAGAAGCTCATTATAATAGAGAATTCTGATTAAAAAAAAAACTTCTTCTAACTACTCATTAGCGCATTACCATACTGTTGTATATTGCAGACAATGCATATACTTTTTGACACACTAGCGCAGGCATTTTAAGGGCAGGAAATAGTGTATATTGCGTGTTAATGGCCATAGTATGACGAAGGTGCAGTAGATGCTCATAATAATAAAAGAGTTCTTATATTGAAAAAAAACCTTATAACCACTCATGAGCACATTACCATACTGTTGTGTATTGTAGGCAATGCATAGACAACGTATGGCTAGCAGATATTTGTTGACATGCTAGCACATGCATTTTAAGGACAGGAAATGTGCAGATAACGAGTAAATGACCAGAATATGACCGTTAACATTATAGATGTACTTACATTATAAAAAGGAAATTTACTGGTCTGAGCTCTGGTGATATTCTGTTTTTCTACCCTGATGTTCTACCCTGATATTGAAACGAGATACATATATACAAGTTGTTTATCATGGTCCCAAGGACCTTGTTAAAATTAGGTTCCACTGTGCCCCGAGCATCTTGCAAAAGAATAGAACACATCTATATGAGTATTATTACACTATTTTGAATAAGCACTTCTTTACTAAATGAACTGTCATTTCTCATTTTTTCTAAATTGCATAATTTGTTCATCCAGCACTCGTCCATATCAAGCGGTCGACGCCTCCTCGAGAGCACAGTAGCCCCCACCCCGGCACCCTCCAGCTTCCTCTTCCTCAACTTCACCAGCGAAGATTGCATGGTCTACATCTATGCAAAGGAATCTGTTGCCAATTTGATGGACCAGGGTGCGGTGGTGCCAGGGAAGAACAACCTCACCCTGCCCACCGAGGGCTGGACGACTACCGGATCCAGCTGCGTCTCCAACAGCTCTGTGGAGTAAGTTTCCCATGTACATCAGGGCTCACCTCTAGCACTTGCCCTATTGTCTGGGGCATGTAAAATTGGTGTTGGGGAGATGCAATTTTTATAAATAAGTCTAGTTCAGTTGCCCGATCCGTCAACTATATCATTTGATTTTGTGTAAATCTTATCTAGAAGTATGCAGGCAAGTAAAATGTCAGAATATATTATTTTATTTGCCCAAACGGGCCAGTACAGTAAAGAGTCAGTGTGGAGGCTTGCATAGAGTTGTACTTGTCTATATACATAGAGACCAACCAAGAAATATATGAAAGGTTCTTTATATTAAAGGGGTGGTCTTTACAGATCTAAGGTTTATGTTCCATATAAACAGTTTCCCAGAGAGTCAAGGATAACTGGTTTTAACCCGTTCAGGACTGATTGATTATGATATAGCATGTATACTCCATAGACCTAGGCCTGATTATTTGCGGGACCAGCCCTTAAGGGGTAAAAATATAAATGTTGTTGAGTAGTTAAAGGTAACGTTGAGTATTGGTAATTTCCAAAGTGCCCCCCCCCCAAAAATTAATTGTAACGGATTTGGTTGATTTCAATTCCATATGAAAGATCATCGAAAAAACATGGGAAATAATAATAATTCCCATTCAAATGCTCTAATTGTTGTGAAATTTGCTTTCAAAATATTTATAAAAGTGATTGACGTCCGGCCATCACTTTTTAGAGAACGCTAGCGCGAGGCGCAAGCGTTCTAGGTCCTCTGATGCGAAAGGCGAACGGCGCTTGCGATACACATGAATATGCGCGGTAACTATTACCGCGCATTACAGTCTCGTATTAGGAGGACCTAGAACGCTAGCGCTTCTCTCTAAAGTTAATTTGACACTTGAGTTGTAACAGCTCTTTTTGAATGATAACAGGGGTTTTACTTTGTCGTTTGTAATTGTGTATACTTTTCGAGCATGGTGAAGTTATAACTATTAGTTTGTACCGTAATCAGGCAGGTTTTGGTTACTAAAGTTAAGTTTGACCAATACTCAACGTCACCTTTAAATATGGATATATCATTATAGACTTTTGTAGAGTACCTACAATATCATTTACCAGCACTTTCCAGAGATACACCTGATTATTTTAACAGTATACACTCATTAACCATTCAGCATGTTTGATATATTTATTTACATGTTTCTAATCATATTTATGAGTGAGCTTTATTTTGTAAGATATGTTATACGATGAACATCTGGAGAAAAAAATAGTTTTAATAACGCAATTGTAGTAGTCAAGCTCCGTTAACATATTCATCCAATGCCTTTTATTCCCTTTACTTGCTGATGTTTGTGTAATTAAATCATATGTTTTATCTATAATCTTGCTCCTTGATTGAATTGATAATAAAGTGGTATTCATACATGTGTATGTTCCTTTAATAATCTCATACAGTGTGACCTTTGGGATTGCCGATCTGCAGTTCAATGGAACAGGTGCATGGATTTCTTCTGTATCAATCTCGTAAGTTACGCAGTATGCATTTCCCAACCCTCAGAGGTTTTACTCAACTAGTAATGATCCAGAAAATTTGAAGAAAATATTGCATAAACATGCATTGCCTTTCACCTTTCCTTCAGAGCGTTGGTATACTAGTAGTAAAATATTCCAAAAAAATTTGTCATTATAGATTTCCTTTAGAATATGTATGACTTTATTATTTATGTAAGTTATTGCACGTGTAAAACCAACTACATTGACATATCGAAAATAATATCGCTAGTGATATTCGTTTGTCTCGCAATGTATGGTCAACTAGGAATCTAAAAGATCACGACGTTTCGTATGCCGCTGCAATACTTTGTCAAGTGATATAATCTAATGTAAGCAATCATGTTTTATACTCTTCTTTGGCTCCAAACGCACTATCTCGCATGAGCGAGTATGTTCCTAATTGCAGCGGCATACGAAACATTGTGATCTTTTAGATTCCTAGTTGACCATACATTGTGAGACAAATGAATATCACTAGCGATATTATTTTCAATACTATATCCGCAATGAGTAATATATTTACTACATTGACATACATTGACATACATTGACTACAACACACCAGTAATGTACTGATGTTCGGATGTAGTAATGAAGCGATTTCCTTTCCCCATTTTCATTTGATTATTAAAGGATGAATATAACGAGGCACACATATTGGTATGTCAATAAAGCGATCTCTGGTTAAGAAATGGAACTTCCTTATATACTGGATTCTCCCTGACGTAGCATGATATACTGTAAACAGCGTACATGGAATGTTCATCTAATATCTTAAACTGTAAACTTATCTTTGATTCCATCCAGGATGAAGGTGATACAGACTGATGGCTGGTGGTACGTCAACACAACAACCCTCTCCTACCAGCTCAAAGCAGGCGCAGCCAAAGAGGAAGAAATCACGCTCCCCGCCAAGCTGGAGACCCCTGTTGGCTGGTCCTACCACTGCGGTGACATCACTTTCGCAGAGATGAACAGTACGGGAGAGTCCCTCGAGGTCTACTTCAACGATTTTCAGGTACGTAGGATTTGTTGGATTTTTTTAACCATAGGCGTAATAATAAGGCAGGGGTAATAGGAGTGTGCAGCACCACCTGAAAAGGTTTTAAAATATGGCGATATTTATCCAAAAAGGCCCACAAATTTGGACAAACTCATCTCATATTCGGGCAAATATCAATAGCAAGGACCCCTTTTTGGGTAAAAATTGGGGATGGTATTGAGGCGACAGACCTCGCCCACCCCCCCCCCCCCCCCCCCCCCCCCCCCTGGCAAAAATGTGACTGTACCCCAAGGTTTTAAAGACATGATCGATCAGTTAAGGTTAATGATGTCAGGGATTGCCCCTTTTTTGTCACTATCCGAGAGATGCAGTCTAGGTTTGAAACTTTGGCAGATTTATGTGAAGAGCAGGGCCCGTATATTCATAAAACCCTGCTAGCTTAGTTCCATGCTAAGTGCATTTAAAATGGTACGGTTTAGTGTGCTAGAAACAGTTTACCTAGTCCCCAACTAGGGTTAGCTGGCTTAGCCGTATGGTTCTACTAAGTTAACCCTAGTGAGCAATTGAAAGAATGTGTTTCATACATAGCCACATCATCAGAAATACACCTAGCATTAAACTATGCTAGCAGGATTTTATGAATATGGGTCCTGATATCTTACTGCTTGACCAGGGCTCTGTAGAAAAAAAAAGATTCACAATTGAATGCTTGACAAATAAATTGGTATGTACAATAAGTTAATTGATCATACAATCAATTGCACAATCAACTAATTAATTGATTGATCAACGATTTTACCCGTCTTGTAGTATTCTTGTTCTGAATCTGACATCTTTGATTCAGCGAGTGGCTATAGTACTGTTTTGTGTTGTGAATAGGGATTAAGAATTTTGGTTATTATTATATCTCTTCAGATTTGTTTTGTTTTGTGCTGTGAATAGGGATGAAGTATTTTGGTTATTATTATATCTCTTCAGATCTTTTTTGTTTTGTGTTTTAAATAGATATTAAGAATTCTTGTTATTATTATATCTCTTCAGATCTTTTTTGTTTTGTGTTGTGAATAGGGATTAAGAATTGTTGTTATTATTATATCTCTTCAGATCTTTTTTGTTTTGTGTTGTGAATAGGGATTAAGAATTTTGGTTATTATTTAATATCTCTTCAGATCTGTTTTGTTTTGTGTTGTGAATAGGGATTAAGTATTTTTGTTATTATATTATCTCTCCAGATCCAGCCGCTCGCAGTAGAAGGTGACGCGTTCTCTCGGGCCAACGAGTGCGTAGGTTTCTTTACTTCGGGCATTTGGATGGGCATCATCACCGCTCTCCTGATCATTGCTGTCATTAGCTTTGGCATCACCATGATGGCCTCTGTCCGTGTCATGGACAAGTTCGATGACCCCAAAGGCAAGCAGCTCGTCATCAATGTCCCAGAATCTTAAATGCGATGGTCTCCTTCAGATATCTTTCAGTATCCGTGCTCTTGTGTTAGTTAATTGAATGGTAGATACACATTTATTTAGTTTATAATTCAATTTAAATTGTGTTAATCAATGTTTGATACAAGTTTATTTGGGTGTTTGTTGGGTGTTTTGTAACACTATTATATCTATTTTGTGTTTTTAACCGAGTGTTTAAAACATTTTGTGTATTTCAAGATTATTCCTTCAAAAAGAGATATATCTTAAGATAAAAATATGCTTCTGTTAATCAATGCTAAATATCCCCTTTTATGTTCATATCTGACGTGAATGTCTCCATGATTTGTAGATTTATCTATCAGTACTTTCTAAGATATTACATTTTATATCAGTTATGAAGAAGATATACATATTTTGTTAATATCCCAGTGTAAATTTCCAAAATTTACTTACATATCTGTCAATTATCAAAGTCTCCTTGCATACACTTTATTATGTAAGCCATGTGATATTTTAACAGCAATGAAGTATGTTCACTTACATGTAGTTGATGGGCAGTTTAGTCGCTGTAATGAAATAGTTTTTAAATGCTTATCTTTGGCACTAGCTAATCAAGTGTACCTCTTGTTCTTGTATGTGTTTAATAGCTATTATGATCAAATAGTAAATTGTGGAATGGTCTAGATTTTACATAGAGTATATAGATACGAGTTCCAAAGGTTTAACTTTTTAGCTCACCTGAGCCAAAGGCTCAAGTGAGCTATTGTGATCGCTTTTCGTCCGTCGTCCGTCGTCCGTCGTCCGTCGTCCGTCGTGCGTCGTGCGTCGTGCGTCGTCCGTCGTCCGTCGTCCGTAAACTTTTTACATTTTCATCTTCTTCTCCAGAACCAATGATCGGATTCCAACCAAACTTGGCAGGAATCATATTTAGGGGTAGAGGAACCAAAGTTGCTAAAATGGTGGGCGTGGCCCCCAGGGGGGCCCTGGGGGAGGGCACCAAATGTAAAAAATATGTAAATTTTAAACATCTTCTTCTCAAGATCCAGAAGTATGACAGACCTGATATTTCATATTTAGATGCCTCTATTGATGAAGAATGAAAGTTGTTCACAAGATTTTTGTGGGTGGTCCCATAAGGGCCCTGTGGGCGTAACAGTTTTTTGGGGGGCCCTACCATAGGAAATATACATTTTCATCTTCTTCTCCAGAATCAATGATTAGATTCCAACCAAACATGGCAGGAATCATCTTTAGGGGTAGAGGAACCAAAGTTGCTAAAATGGTGGGCGTGGCCCCCAGGGGGGCCCTGGAGGAGGGCACCAAGTGTAAAAAATATGTAAATTTTAAACATCTTCTTCTCAAGATCCAGAAGTATGACAGACCTGATATTTCATATGTAGATGCCTCTATTGATGAAGAATGAAAGTTGTTCACAAGATTTTTGTGGGTGGCCCCACAAGGGCCCTGTGGGCGTAACAGTTTTTTTTTGGGCCCTACCATAGGAAATATACATTTTCATCTTCTTCTCCAGAACCAATGATTAGATTCCAACCAAACATGGCAGGAATCATCCTTAGGGGTAGAGGAATCGAAGTTGCTAAAATGGTGGGCGTGGCCCTCAGGGGGGCCCTGGGGGAGGGCACCAAGTGTAAAAAATATGTTAATTTTAAATATCTTCTTCTCAAGATCCAGAAGTATGACAGGCCATCGCAGAATGGCCCCATAGGGTCCCTATGTGAGTGGGGTTAATATGCTGAAGTGGTCAGTGGCTGGTGAAATGTGTTAAGCTTTGTCTTATATGTGTGTCTGTCTTTTTTTATGATTCACCCAAACATTATGGTAAATCATAATGTTAGGTACAGGGGATCAAAAGTTATTGATTAAATAGTACATCACATTATAGATTTTGGCATGATTTCAACTGATTTCATATCTTCTGAGGGTGCCAGAGAGAACATGCGCCAGATGTGAATTGATTGACCTCAGGTGAGCGTCGTGCCCCCCTGGGGCTCTTGTTTATTCTGCAAGTTATTGGTAAATCATTTGTTATGATGCAGCATAATTGTACAATGGTCTTGAAAAAGAAACTTTTAGGTTATGAATTGTAGGCATCCTTATATTATAGACTAGTTGTGAAGATTGCATTGTCGTATTTGTTATGTTAATCAATATACAGTATTGTATCTTTGAAACATTCCAGTCTCTACTTTTTGGAAAGCTGCGATCTGTGGAGTATGTGCAAAAGAATATTATTCAGATAGAAATTGTGTCCAAACTCAAACTGTTTATGGCACTTCAATTTTGGAAACAGCAGAGCATTCATAAAATGATTAAAAAAAACCCCAGCATGTTCACACAATGCACACACGGTATACGGGACAATGTTCAATTCAAAGGTTAATACTGAGTGAGCTAGCCCCAATTATTCCATTTTTGTATGTACCATAATATTAATCAAACAAAAAATGATATGTGATAATAAAGCCACTCACAAAAATAAATTATAAATAAAGTTATAACAGGACAGGATAACAATCATTACTACTCAATATTACATTCAAGTTAACCAAATCTACAATCAAATACTATTAACTTGTGTTAATTAACTTAAAAACATTGTCAGCATGTGATAAAATGTTAGTGCAATTTATTTTGATGAAAGTTCTTTATTACCCTAATGATCTGCAGAGTCGATCATGAATAAATACAAATTTGTTGCCCTAAATTAAAATTGATTTTGAATCTTCAAATTATTGTCTTGGTGATTTTCTGCTGTGTGACGTGATGATTTATATTCATTATGTAATAATGTAATTAAAAAGTTAAAGGGATCTAGTAACATTGTCCAATCCACAAATTTTACTTAGAACTCTAGTGGTTCATTCCCAGTAGAAGCATGGAATAGGTTTAAATTTTTAGAATTTCCCTTCCGTTCAAAAGATATTTATCATTTAAGTTCTCGGATTTTTTATTATCCACTGGAAAGTTATAACTGTTACTACACGTTATACCATTCATCACTTTTTTCACATGTCAACAAAGTTACTAGAAACCCTTTATTTAACATAATTACTAGATGTGAGTAAAGAAAATATTTATACCAATTAAATGTTACCATGTACTAGAGCATGAATGACATTTGCAGCATAGACAAATATTTCTGGGGGGGGGGGGGGGGTGTTTCACAAAGATTCTAAGTTGAACTTAACTCTAAGTTGGACCTTACAATTATGGAAAGCCATTTGTAGCCTTGGAATAAAACATAATCCAATTTAATCTATAATAATTACTTCAAGGCTACTTGATAATAAAAGAATATTTTGGTTTTATATCATAATGTATGCCTTTAAAAAAAATTAAAGAACTGTTTCAACAATTTAACAAAGAAACTAATCATGGTTTTCCAAAAATAGTCCAACTTTGAATCTCTATGAAACACCCCCTGGATTCATGTTGAAGAAAAAAGGAAAGAAAAGGGTCCTTGCAAAATAGTTTGTCTATAAAAATATGAAACATTATTTTAGGTCGCATAGTTCTAAATGTTGCGACTGAACAAGTTTGTTATGAGATTGCTTTGTAAATGTATGTACATGAAAGTGAGATATGAAACCAACTTGCTATTATAGATTAGTTTTTTTTACACAGGGGCTAAATTTAAAGTAGAGGCACGGATAATATTGGGGCCCCGATAATCACATTTTAGTATAGAAATTCAAAATATGCATAAATCATATTTAACGCAGGAACTGTGCCACGATACACACACACACACAAAAGAGAGACCAAATCGCCAATCGGGGAAAAAATGACAAAAAATCAGCACTGGCAAGTTAATCTGTATGGTACAAACTACAATAAGACACATTCCAACGATATCAGTGAATAATTAAACTTTTAATTTCTACAATCCACTGGCAAATTCAAGCAAATTCAATTAAACGAAATACACATTCTATTGCAACCCATTGACAAAAAAATTCTTGAGTCATTCACGATTTTCAGTCTCTATTAGCACCCTAATTCTCCACTAGATAAAACACAACAGTAAGGAATATGAATGTTCTTGTGACTAATACTTGTGAGGATATACGCTTTACTAAGTATTATAGTAAAAAAAAAAGTTCATGTGCCAGGTGCAGAGCAATATCTTTAACTTACTTAGTATTACATGCACATGTACATGTATTTCTCACTGAATCTCCAAATTAGGGAGTGCGCATAGAAAAGCGCCATGTCTTTTGAACCAGGGTGGAATATCATCTTGTCTGAGCGTGACGCAATAATTAATGACAAACAAATACATGTACAAGTATATCACATTAAAGATAAAAATATACTAAAATATAGGAATGAATACTGTAATTTATGAAATACCACCTTTTTCAGAACTAATATACATACAGTGCTGGAAACATTTAAAAATCAATTTTTTAAGAAAATCTTTAAAGCATTTCTATTTGAGCCTTAAATTGCACACCAGAAAAGCATTGCATCATGACAAGCATCTAAAACAAAACAATACTCTAATAATAATAATACAATAATTTTCAAAAGATTATGACAAAACATAAGTATTATCTGTACACTGAGCATAGGTTAGATAAAGTTGTATATCTATGCTTTTTAATATTACACTATTATTACAAAACTGAGAATTCCAAATACTTCAAAACCACTCTTCTTCGGCTGATGATATGTGTGACTGACTGGTATGGCAAAACCCAGCACTTGTCGGTAAAAATCAAAATTTCGATTTTTCAATCCATGAGAAAAAGGCCTCATCACAAGCATTCATTTGATGCCTTCTTCCAAAGCATTGGACAATATTTGGTAAAGATATGGTTGTAATTATTTTTGAGTACTGAATTTCAAACAAGAGGAAAGCCTGTTGATCGAGGTACTAATAAAAAAGAATAATAAAACGTAATCGTGCAGTAATCACATGTTACATGTAAAAACGAATTGACTAGAGGAACATTACTTCCAGGGACATGTATTATCTCTATGGGAATGCATTAACTAAGAAAGGAATGGTTTAAAGGTGGACGGAAAGCTAACATGTACAAACTACACAGCAAATACAACCGGCCTGTATATTACACTTCTAAATAGTATCCAGTGGAACCCTGCTAAAACGAGCTATGTCATAACGAGGTACCTGATATACCTAAGTAATTTCACAGGTCCTGGGGAGTGTTTCACAAAGATCATAAGTTGAACTTAACTCTAAGTTGGACTTAAAAATTATGGAAAGCCATTTGTAGCCTTGGAATAAAATATATTCAAAAGCAAAAATGCAATTATGTTAGACTTTTCATAAATTTTACATCAAAAACATGAAATTCCCTTGATAATAGAAAATATCAATGAATTGAATCAAGATTTTATGCCTTTTAAAAGAAAATTTACAAAAATTGTTTCAAAGAAACTAACGGCTTTCCATAGTTTCTAAGTCTAACTTAGAGTTAAGTTCAACTTAGGATCTTTGTGAGACACCCCCAAAGCCTGTATATTACACTTATAAATAATATCCAGTGGAACCCCGCTAAAACGAGCTATTTCATAATAAGGTACCTGATATACCTAGGTAATTTCACAGGTCCAGGTTTTATTTATTTGATAAATTAAATGTTTTAAGACCTGATACAACAAGATCTTTGATATAAAGAGGTAAATTCAATGGACCCAAGATGCTCATCTTAATGAGGTTTCACTGGATACTGTACATTTCAATAAGCATACACACATTTTTGGGTTAAATTATTTCATAATAAGAAATTATTACAATTGGCACATGTGAGCACAAAAATATAGTGCGCTGTATTAGAAAAAGAGCATAACTGCCCATAATAGAACATGCTGATATATGTAAACGGTTCTATGTCATATAAAGTGAAAAATAATTGTTTCTGCACAAGTAATTTAGATTTGCAAACTAGTTCAGATAAATATGGTATGCCCTATTTATTATAAAGAAAGCATCAAGTGCATAACATACAACACTCCCACAAGTCTTTGTCAATTACAATTATTATTAAGCATTACAAATCATTTTTTGTTTCGTTGCTCTACCATTTTTGCTTAGATTTTCGCCCATGAATAGATTCTCCTCATTCACCTTCATTCATAGTAGACATCATTAAGTTTCTGGGGTGGAATTCCCCTTTAATAAAGCTTACAACCTATTACTCTTAACAAAATAAAGATAATCCTTGTTTTGGGCACAGCTAGAATACACAATTGTTTGCATGGTCATTAATTAATACATACCTTTGCAAAATGAAGACTAATTATAGAGTGAGTTAATGATAAACTTACATTGCAATGGATAAAATACATGTAATAATTTAAGCAGAGATAAAGAAAAATAATATTGCAATTCCTATTTAAACACATGTACTGTAACAACAGTAGCATGGAACTCCAACAAAACACTAACTTCCAACACACACATACAGACATTACCATAACGTTGTGTGTCATAGTCATTGCGTGGACAATGCATGCCTACCATGCACTTGTTGGCATGGTAACACATGCATTGTCTACATACTCTGTATGACCAAGAAATTGTGGTTATGGTGTGTAAATGGTCATACTGCCCAGTAGTATGACTATTTACATTGAAGATGTGCCTCACCGAGGCTTTTTAACGATAGGTGATAATACAAATTAAACAAATAAACTTATTTTTCTGATAAATCTTCAGTTGCTAGTACATGTATAAGCTGCGTTTAGTACTCTCATTTTATATTCAGCTGAACACAAATATAATTACTACTATTTTAATTTTTAATAATTATGTATCTTTATTAATTTTACAGCTTAAGCAACACTACTTGTTCTTAATAATAACTATCAAGCTTTGATGCTGTGCCCTTTGACATAAGAGTTTTAAATTAAACATTAATGAATTATCATTATAATTATATATTAATTACATACAGTACACATTCATAAATAAATAGTATCTGATTGTTTATATGACATGCACATGTCTATCACATTATGATACTCCTTGTGCAAGTATTATTACGATCACTATCACACTCGCATTACAAATGTTTCTATTAACATTTCAAAATTACTCTCATCACAATCTATACCCCTCTGTTTAAAGTTAACCGCACAATATGCCTTCTCCAAATTATTCAATTTTACAATCACACACACACACTAGAGAAACATTAGAACTGTAACATCGAAACATAGTCCCAGCATTTGTACTTCTTTCAGAAGTACAACTAATACCACAAGAATATACCTTCATTATATAAAGGTATATTTGAGATGTTTTAGTGAAATAGTGCCTTTTGCATTCACACACGAGACAGAAAATGGTACTTTATAATGATCACTTTTCATCCCTCACACATAAATACAAACCATACCATGAAACTATACTTGTAATATTCATTACCTAGTCCAAAAGTTATAGTCAAATAGTGCAATTTGCAATCATATACTAGAGTATAGAGGCAAACACTGCAAAAATAAAACATATGTTTGTACAACATTAATTAGAAAATAATATCGCTAGTGATATTCGTTTGTCTCGCAATGTATGGTCAACTAGGAATCTAAAAGATCACGACGTTTCGTGTGCCGCTGCATATTGTTCCCGCTAGCCTAGCCTAGCAAGCGAGCCGAACCAGCGTCCCGTTGATTGGTTGAGTACCCGTGTGCACCGGCCAATCGACCGTGCCCGTTATTGACCAATTAGGAACGTACTCGCTCATGCGAGATAGTGTGTTTGGAGCCAAAGAAGAGTATAAAACACGATTGCTTACATTAGATTATATCACTTGACAAAGTGTTGCAGCGGCACACGAAACGTCGTGATCTTTTAGATTCCTAGTTGACCATACATTGCGAGACAAACGAATATCACTAGCGATATTATTTTCGATACTATATCCGCAATGAGTAATATATTTACTATTAACATTAATTAGTTTAACTACTACAATACTGTGAGACTACACCTTTGGGGTTAAAAGTCATAATGTGGGCATAGGAAATAGGAAAAATACATATTGACAACAAATCATACTTCCATATATATGAACAACATATATACTTCTTGTACATTCCATACAAAGCAAAACTGTCAGAAATACACAGTGGGTGGACTTGGAACAAGTGAAACGGCTTAGGACAAAACTTTGTTAACACTTGATCAATTTTATGTAATAAGCTTTTGAAGACTTTAATTTGTCAGTTGTAATCTTCAAAGGTCATTCTACTAGGACAAACACCTTTATTAATCGAAAAATTATTTGTTACGGGAGCCAAATAAAACATTAAACTTTTGTCCAGAGTCACCTGCATCATGACGTACTATAAATCCAACAAATGCAGTATCTGGCAAGAGAAAACTGAGTTTCATTTCTCTTGGCAAGTATCATTTTTGTTACACTGTCTACTTCTACAATTATTCTTCTTCATTTAATTTTTCGCTTTCTTCATCAAAAAAAGTATTTTGTCTTGTACTTTTAGGACGCAATAGCCGTTTGGAGCACGAAATCCTCCACTAGTATCTCACAGAGTTTGCTAAATTTGAGGGATGCTATCCAGCTTCAATTCATGCCATTGGCACTCTCTCATCTCGCTATGTCTTCACTTTCCTCATTCTCCAGTACATTTATAAGGAACTAGAGTAGCTGTTCGGCGCACCAAATCTTACCCTAGAATCTTGCAAAGCTCGTTGAGCTCTCCTGTATTTGTGGGATGCCACTTAGCTGTGATTTGTGCCTTTGACTCTCTCCCATCATGCTTTGTTTTCAATTTCCTCATCTGACGAAAGAGTAATCTTCTGTACTTTTGAGGACGCACACGCCGTTCGGAGCAGGAAATCTTGCGGGATTCTATTAATCTGTAATTAATTCATGCCATTGACTTTCTCCCATCATGCTTTGTTTTCACTTTCCTCATCAGACGAAAGAGTTTTCTCCTGTACCTTTGAGGACGCACTAGCCGTTCGGAGCAGGAAATCTTGCGGGATTCTATTAATCTGTAATTAATTCATGCCATTGACTTTCTCCCATCATGCTTTGTTTTCACTTTCCTCATAAGACGAAAGTGCTTTTTCCTGTTCTTTTAAGGATGCAGTAGCCGTTCAGAGCACTGAATCCTCCACGAGTTTCTCACAGAGCTTGTCAAACCTCTCCTCTGCATCTAAGGGATAATATCCAGCTGTAATTGGTGCCTTTAATTCTCTCATCTCATGCTTGCTTTTCACCTTCCTCATCCGACGAGGGGGTTTTATCCTGTGCTTTTGAAGGCTCAGTAGCCGTTCGGAGCACCGAATCCTCCCCGAGAATCTCGCAGAGTTCGTTGAGTCTCTCCTGCATCTGAGGGATCCCCGCCAGCTGAGACTCGAGCCGCTGCTTCTCCTCGTTCAGACTGAGCCGGGCGGCTGTATCCAGCTCCTCTAGACGCCAGTTGCCAGTACCGTCAAACTGCAACAGGTGCGTGTGGTATTTCCTGTGAGGCAATTCATACAAAACAATCAAATCAATTATAGTTTGTTTTAATTAAAGCTGTATCTTCAAGTTGATGCTTCTCCTTTTTCAGTTTTGAGCTAGGCTGCCATATCTAGCTCCTCTAGGCGCCAGTTGCCCGTACCATCTAACTGCAACAAGTGCGTGTTGTATTTCCTAAAGGGCAATTCATAAATGTTTTGTTATTCATCACTTTAAAGTTTAAATACACAAATAAAATTACTTTAAATTAAAGCTGTAACTTCAAGTTGATGCTTTTCATTCTGTTCAACCTGAGTGAGGCTGCCGTATCCAACTTCTAGAGATACCAGTTGCCAGTACCGTCAAACGGCAACAAGTGTGTATGGTATTTCCTGAGATGCAATTCATAACAATAATCAAATCAACTATAGTTTGTTCTAATTAAAGCTGTATCTTGAGTTGATGCTTCTCCTAGTTCAAAGTGAGCTGGGCGGCCGTATTCAGCTCCTCAAGATGCCATGTGCCCGTACCATCAAACTGCAACAGATGCGTGTGGTATTTCCTAAGGGGCAATTCATACAAATATTTATTCATGACTTCATAGTTTTTTGCAATATATTAAAAAGAAAATAGGCAAAGAAAATAGGGTTTTCCCAATATTCAAATCCGAGACCTCCGGATTACCAGACCAGTGCTCTATCCCTAGGTTGATTTCATATACACTGTTTTTTTGTGTCAAGTTTATAATAACTTCTGACCATCATGAGCATTGAAAAGGGTTTCAGGGTCAAACAACCACCTCAAGGTATTGGTAGCATTCTTAGCAGCTTGGAATATCTTTCCCTTACTG
Source organism: Echinarachnius parma (assembly GCA_037951105.1). NCBI lineage: Eukaryota > Metazoa > Echinodermata > Echinoidea > Clypeasteroida > Echinarachniidae > Echinarachnius > Echinarachnius parma. Next base: position 67,956 of record JBAMJV010012574.1, read on the forward strand.
TTGATGCTCACAGCACTTGTACTCTCATCCAAAAGTGCAAACCATGGCACAGTTATGATTTAATAAAGGCTCTTGCCCGAGGGAAGTAAAATTTGATGTTCGGCAAGTAAAATGTCAACAATTATCTAGTTTGCTTGCCTGATCGGGCAACTACATAATTGTTCCACTACAAGAAAACAATGTAACTTCATATGTTTAAATCTCATCTTGAAGTAATGCCTCGGTCACACCTTTGCGTATTGGGCTTGCGTATTGCTCGAACGCAGACATACGCAGACACACCCAATAAAGCGCAATGATGCGAGCTCACTACGTACTCAATACGCAGACTAGCGCAGGGGCCTGCGTATGTCGCTCGCTAGTTTTAAAATTTTCTAAACTCTCGCAAGCAAACGCAAGGTCAAATTGCATACGAGCGGGAGCGAGTGACAACCAGTGAATGCGAGCAACAGCGAGCGACATCGAGTGACCTAGCGCAGGTATACGCAATCATTCGCACCTCATTTTTTTAGAGCGCGTGTCACTGCGTATAGCTGCGTTTCCCATACGATTTACCTCGCTGTAGCTCGTTGTCGTTCGCATGATTGCGCGTATTGCTGCGCTGTTGCTCGCACACCGCTCCTAGCAACACGAATCACTGCTGCGAGTCTCGCTCGTTTGCCACTCGCTATGCTGCGAGACTAGCTCGTGCGCCATTCGATTTAGCTCGCTCTTGCTGGTTCCTGCTCGCTTTAGCTCGCTAGCACTACGATTGGCTGCCTAGCAGGACGATTTGCAAAAAAAGATGGGCCGCAAAATGACCAGTTTTTATCTACCGCCGCAGCCCGAGCGAGCTGGTACGCTTCAGAGCGAGTTGGCACGCAACAGTACGAACGGCAGTCGAGCTAAAGCGAGCGAATACGCAGTGAGACGCAACGATACCAACTGGTGCGAGCGGCTAGCGAGCGGCAAGCGAGCAAAGAACGAGTTCCATACGCAATGTGGCGAGCACACTGCGTATTGAATCGTACTGCTTCGAGCAACAGCGAGCTAAAGCGGGACCATAGGCAACCGTACGCAGTCTCTATACGAGCGGCATACGAGCTACATACGCAATAATGTGACTGCTAACTTCAAAATCGCTGCGTATTGCTGGGTAAGGCTGCGTATTGATATACCCCGCCTAGCGCAGCAATACGCAGCAACATACGCAAAGGTGTGACCGAGGCATAAGAGGGCAAGTAAATTGATAAATATTTACGATTTTACATGCCTGGAATGGGCCAGTACACATAAAAAGTTAGAGTGGAGGCAAATTTAATTGTCTAAAAAAATTCACTGATTTATTACCAGAGCGATGGCCTGTGTGTGATGGTTAGCATGATGATACCAGCATTCTTTGCAGCTTGGAAGATCTTTCCTTCACTGTCGATGCTCACAGCACTCGTGCACTCATCCAACAGCGCAAACTGGGGCCTGGGAGAAACAAAATAGGAATAATACAAACAAATTTCATCATTTGGAGTAATCAACATTGTAAAATCAAGCTTTGATGAACATTACTTCTCTCCTGGTAAGATTTGTCTCCTCCTGTGGCGGCCTTTGTTAAGCCAAGTGACGGATGACTTCTCCTCACAGGAAAACTAAAGAATAAATTTGAAGAGGCTTAACATGTAGCTAATTAAAGATTCTGAATACGGATTGACACCAATTTTTGGTCCAGTGATTTCAGTGCAGCATACCAAGAACAAAGCTCAACAAAGACCACAGAAGTGGACAAAAGTATGCAAACAGTTCACTACGCTAGTTTAAAATTGCAATTTCTGCCCTTAAATCTTAACGTGCCAGGGATTTTAATGCTCTATGGCATTTGTGTGTATTGTAACTCGCAAAAATGCGAGTTTGGCACTCAAGGAGTTCAAGGGATATCTGAGCAGTTCTGGACAATTATATATTCAACTTTATTAAAGAGAGCCGAAAAAATGTGCTTCATACCTTGGATTAATAGGTTAACTTCTGGGATGGTTTCTGACATTTACAGAAATCTGAGGTGTTTTTTTTTTGCACAGCACAGTACAGGTCCTGAAAGTACTAGGTGTTGGAGTCTTCACATAAAGCATGATACACCAAAATCAACTCATCTTCAATGTGTTAGAGGTAGTTCGGATTTGTAAATCAGACGTGCGGTGCCATCTTGCTAAAGACGTGCGCACCATGCGAAATACACACTGGCTCAGTGTTAAGTATTGCGGACAAACTAGCCTCGTTACGAATGATCGGGCAGGTGTGGAACGCACTCTACGTCCCCACGCATGACAGTCTTTCATTAGAGGGAACCAACACTCAAACAAAATCCGTAGATATATAAAAAGTGTTTAGTTTTAGTAATTCATTCCACCAGCAACCATATAAATATTTGTCTCCAAACAATTTTTATTCAAGTTTTATTATTATCATAACTACTGCAAACAAACAGTCATATTGTCATAGGAACTTAACCACCCCTAATAAAGTTCCTAGACAAAAGATGATAGTCTTCTTCTGCAGACCCATGCACATATAATTCAGTATGATGATGTGTTTTCAAAATTATAATAACATTTTCTGGAAGCCTATTTTTCTGATTTTTTTTTAGTGGAATGGACAACTAAAATAATTCTCTTTTACAATTTAGAAAATTATTTTTGGGTGGTGGTTCCCTTTAACGGATGGTGATAGCTTACTTGTGATAGAAGAGTCTCGCCATCCCCATCCTCTGTTTCTCTCCTCCTGAAAACACATCCTTCCAGTCGTTCACAGAATCCCAGCCTGAAATGCAAGAACAACCATGAATTTTTACTGAGTTCTTCTTCTTCTTCTTTCAATAAAGTGCAGCTTCAGGCTTGAAGAGTATGCATTGTTTGTGTGTATGCGTGTACATACCAGCTCCACTCCACAAATCAGTGCATTTATTTACAAGTTGGTGCAAGTAAAAAACAAAGATATAATGACTATTAAGTGGTAGTTAGGGGTATATCCCCCTAAACAAGGCCCTGAATGCCTTTCAGATAGGGTGAATTAGCAGGATCCATGGGTAAGTTGTTCCTGTCCTGGATGGTTCTGGGAAAGAACGATGAGGTGTATTATGCCGTGACAGCCTCTTATTGTGATTTGGTTGGCTATGTCCTGTGACCCCCTTATTATACTAATACCTAACCCCTGTCTCTGCACATACCCCCTTCTCTTATGATATTAATCATAATAATACTGTTTTATAACACCCGGGAATCGAACCTGAGACCTCCGGATTGCTAGACAGGTGCTCATCCATCGACCCACGTTCCCATGAAACCTTTTTCATTGCTCCTATAAATTAATTATTAATACATGAAATAAAGTCTGACATGCCCCCCCAGCCCCGATACATACCTCCTTCTCTTGTGATGATGTTTTGCAGGTTCACAATGCCCAGGATGTGCTCCAGATCATCGTCTGTGATCCCCTTGGACAACATGTCCTTGAACGTGTCCGGGTAGATCACCTGATCTCGCAGAGTTCCCAGTGACATGTATGGCCTGGGAAAAACAAATCACCAAATCAAAATGAAAAAAAAAAACTGAGGAGAGTTTTGATATACTGTAGATGGGATTCTCTAAGTGGAATTTTATGTCCACCTCCATATGTGTCATTACTTTTTTACTTTAAATAACTCTTCAATTGCATGGATGTGGCAAAATAAAATTCCTTTAAGAAACATATGATGACATAAATGGTACCCTGGGGTACCAAATGAAAATCCGCCATTTTGTTTAATTATTTATTTATTTTTCAGGGCTGTACACTGGGGTACCAAATAGTGTGAAATTATTTTTGTTATGCTTGATTTACGTTCAAAATGCTCTCTTTGCGGCCGGGATAGCGTGCATACAAGCGCTGCATGCACAACGCAATACACCAGCGGCCTCCATGATTGCTCTGCGGTACGGTTGTACTTCGGGTGGACACAAGATGGCGCTACACAACGCGGGATACCGGGGTACAACGGTACCCCGGGGTACTGCGTGTGTCATATGTATGATTTTTCGAGGGAAGGTGGTGAAAGAAAATTCAATACCTTTGTGGGATGAAGACCATGTGATGAGGGTCAGGTTTGACAAGCTTTCCTCTGTAGACGGGCCACAGTCCACACAGTATCCTGAAGAGAGAGCTCTTCCCGCATCCATTGGGACCAGTGATCAACAGGTGCATTCCAGAGGTCACCTGCAAAAGAGAGGACAAAAGAACTTTAAATTATAATCTGTTATAGAGTTTAAGATCACTTGCTCTACACCCATTCAGCCTATTTTGCCTATTTTTCTAAGTATTTGAGAGATATTTGCAGATATTTGAAGAATTTGTACATCGAAAGCATGAAATCTGCATGTAAGTCGAAAATATGGATGATTTCACATCTAAGCTTATGTTGTACTTAATAATTATTCTATAAATCTTAAATAGCAACTAACAGTTTTCTATAGCTATACATTTTACAAAGCAACTAACAGTTTTCCATAATTTAAGTCCAACTTAAAATCTTTGTGAAACGGCCCCCAGGATTCTAGGTGCCCTATCCAGAGGCGCATTATTACCCTTGGTCATCGGGGACAGTTCAAACCCGCACTATTATCCTGCACACCATCTCAACTCCCAGAAGAGCATACTAGCCAAAGCTGCTTAACTATACTAGGGCACTGCAGGCTAATTTATCACCCGACCAAGTACCCATTTATACTCCTGGGTAGAGATCAGCAATGTGGATTAAATGCCTTGTTGAAGGACATACATTGCCGTGCATCAATTGGGTTCGAACTCGGGTCCCGAGATTAGAAGTCAAGCGCTTATCTGATCGTGCCACAACACCTACACACTACACTGCACTTATTCACATTTGCTGCTCTCCACCTAGGTGTAGTAAATAAGTACTTGGCAGGAAATGGTTTCTTGGCAGCTCGGCTAAAGCCAATTGTAATAAAGTAATAAAGCTCTGAGTGCTCCGAGACTTTGGTGATATCAAAATAGACAATTATTATTTTACACTACACTACACTACACTGACCTTGAGTGATAGACTCGAGATGACCTCGTCCTGATTGGGGGTGATGATGGGCAAGTTTTCAGCGATGATCAGCGGTTCGTCCGTCGTCGTCACTTCACCTGAAAGCAAAGGGCCGCATAGCAAACATTAAAGCTTGTCTTGGATAGGGGTGTTGAGGGCACTGTTCATGTGTCGGAGTGTAGAGGGCGATGTTTGAAATTCTACACCGTGGGCAAGGTGTTTAAAAGATTGCACCGCACATCTGATTTGCAGATTTGAATCGCCTTTAATACCAAACAGTGTTGGAGGATCAAGTCTCAGGCCATGAGCGACTGAAAGGATAAGTACTCTTGTGGAACAGAAATAAGACACAGAATAAATGCAGAAAATTGTACCAAGTCCAATAATAAAAAATAGGTGCATATTATTTTAATCAAATTATGTCTTACTTCATTTGTAAACAGTAAATGGGAGTTTGGAGCACACAAACTGACCTCTACACTTCATACATATGTGTAATTTCACATGTCTCTCACCTCTTAACTGAGCGTATGACTTGACTTGCTTGATGTCCATCTGACCTTTGATCTTCCCGTTTGCGATGATGGTGTTCCTGGTGAAGTGCCCCTCGCTGACCTCCTCAAAGACAGTCAGCATGTCTGATACCCTGGCACTGTATCCTGCTAGCTCTGTGATCTGTCAGTAGAAGAAAAGAGAGTGGTCAGAAATCAGAACCACTTCATACATGTATGCACATCAAAGACAGTCAGCATGTTTGATACCCTAGCTCTGTGATCTGTTGGTAAGTAAAGAGAGTGGTCAGAACTTGAAACCCCTTCAAAAAGAATAAGCGTCACCATATACCTTAACATTGGATATGACTGTGTTTGTGACAAAGTGCCTCTTGTTGATATCATCAAAGACAACACTTGAGCAAATATGAAACTCTGGCACTGTTTCCTGCTAGGTCCATGATCTGTCAGTAAAAACAAGGAGTGGTCAGCATCCCCTCATCAGAATCATATCAATACGACTCTGACCTTCCCATTTGTTTCCAACAATGTCTCTCTTACTGATACCATCAAAGACAGTTCATGAACATGTCTCAAACAGACCCTCCTAGATCTGTGATCTGTACGTAGTTCTAAGTCAAGAGAGTGGTTAGAACTCGGAACCCCTTCATAAGATTTTAGAAGAAACAAGCAAAGTGTCAAAAGTAGAGAGGTGACCTCTATACACCGTGTCCCAGAAAAAACAAAACCGGGTTTCATGGCAGAAATTTTATGTTATAATGAATAATTTCCTTGATGATATATATATGTCTGAAAAGCTATGTGTCTCTTCTTTTATTTGATATACAACTTATGGCACATAATTCACGCATGACTGAATTAGAACGATAGAAAGTGGTGTTACCAAAATTCAATTTGCGCGCAGAAATTGCAAGTTTGGGTGAGGTTTTGGGGAGAGTTTTAAGAGTAGTAAACGTACTTATTTTGAAAAAGGACAGACACCGCATGAAAATTCATAATTTTATCTTTTAAATGACACCTCGTGATTAAAAAATAAATTATATATGCCAGAGAACGAATACAATGAAAACATGCTTGATTCCAGCCCAAATAAGTAACTTTCCTGATATAGCCTGTTTCCTGATCCCCATGTTTGTGTAAATTCACTCATGCATCAAAGTACATTGTCAGCTGCTAGTCAGGAAAGCTGAGCGACTTCTTACTCAACTTTCACTCATTCGGGCAGAAATCAGACATGTTTTCATTGTACTCGTTCTCTGGCATAAATCATTTATTTTTTTAGCATGAGGTGTCATGTAAAAGATAAAAATATGAACTTTTATGTGGTGTTTGTCCTTTTTAAAAATAAGTACGTTTACAACTCTTAAAACTCACCCAAACTTCAAATTTATGCGTGCAAATTGAATATTGGTAACACCACTTTCCATTGTTCTAATTCAGTCATGCTTGAAGTATGTGCCATAAGTGGCACATCAAATGAAAGAAGAGACACTGAGCTTTCCAGGCATATATATATCATCAATTAAATTATTCATTATGACAGAAAATTTCTGCCATGAAACCCGGTTTCGTTTTTTCTGGGACACGGTGTAGACAGGTTAAAACATTGGTTTGCCTAGCAGGGGGTCACTTATGGTGGCCACTACCGAAAGGTGTTGGCTGCTATAGACAGGTGGCCATTAACCCTAAAAAGGCTGGGCTATTTGAGGTCTTCCTACAGCCGGGGGGGGGGGGGGGGGGGGGGGAGCATTATGGCCCCCCCTTAAGATCTCGGCCGCTGAGCGGCCGATCGCCGTGAAAATTTGCACGCATGATAAGTGTATAGAATACAATGGTAATTTTAATTTTTTGAAAAATGTATTCATTTGCATATTTATGGTAATTTATGCAAATAAGGTCATAAAATTCACATTTTTACCTATAAATCATATATTCTTCATAATTAAACTCTGGTTTTCACTACATATATTCTTTAGAGCATTTGGAATAATAATACGACAACAAAATTTGGAAGAGCCAGGTTCTTCCTTATGTTTTCTATTGTTTTTTTAATTTCTTACGTATTTGTTTAAATTGTTTACTTATGTATTTTATTGTTTTTGTTGTTTATTTTATTTCTAACTATAATTCAACTATTTTGAACCCTAAAACAAACATATAAAATGTAAACAAGGCCAAATAACCAATGACGTCCTCCTTTTACAAAAACTGATATTGCCATGTTTTGTACACAAATCACGAAATTGAGCGATTTTCGGGCTGACATGCATAGACAAAAGGTCACGTGACTTTGTAACGGTAGGTTCGATTTTCAAAATTTTGGTTTTAAAATATGCGCAAGACCCCCCCAAAAAAAGTCACCAAGCAGCGACGCGTCATCTTACCGCGTTTTGGAGCAATAACAAAAATGGCGGAGGGGGGGGGGGGGGCCATTATGGCCCCCTGGCCTTATTAGGGTTAAGACAGGTTTGACTGAACAAGCATACATTGGGGGAAAAATACCTTTGTATTATTTAATCTCAATGCATATTTTGAGTGAGCATCATATGTAGCATAATGAAAATAAATGAATAATAATTCAGATACTAAATCAAAGAAATATTGGGAAACAGTCAGACATTTGGGGGTGTGTCCCACCTTCATGAATCAAGCCCTTTATGTGGACTTTGACCTTGTTAAGAATGGCAGGAAGGAATCTTCTTATCTCTACTTCATAGATAACATCCTTAATTTTCTCAAGTCATTCATTTATCTCAACGACTCCGGGCATCTTATCTTGAATACCACTTCTTTAGATCTCATTCTTTCTAAATTGCAGGTTACCTAATCGATAGCGTTGATACGCGCTTGCACTTTGTAAGATGTCTCGCCCTTATCTTAGTATCCAGAAACCAGAGTGAGCAAAGTTTGAGCAAAGTTTACATTGTTTAATGGCCGAGAATAAACAATTGTCTGAAAAAGGAAACAAATACTGTCACATGTCCCATATACAGTAGAATAGATAATCTTGATTTCTTGTCAATAGAATTCAACATTATATCTCATTTTAGGCAACCGAACATGCACAAATCTTAATAATCCAAGACATGTTAAAAAGGATTTTTTGCCTTAAAATTCATGCCATTCTGACCAATCATAACTTCATCATTTTTACATCTAAATAACATGAAACAATTTGCTTTAATTCAAATGAGATCTAGATTCTTTTTCTGTTTAAAACTCTTTATCAGATGACAACTTTTCACAGCATACATGTAGATCTGCATTGGATATGAGCAATCCCTTGGTAGTACATGAAACCGTGTATTATCTTCACATCAATATGATCACTATTTTTTTCCCCCACCACCAATAATGCAAGTATAATTTTCTCTGTATTTTATTGAAGTCTAGATTTTCCTCCTGATTGCCTCTACTGCTGTTGAGGAGTCCAGGGTACCCGGGTCCCGCCGAAAAATGTCGAGTCCCGGGCGCAAAAATCGATGGTACTCGTTTTCTTGAAAAAAAGCAAGTCCCCTCATTGAACGCAAGAGTTATCATGTTCATTCAAGTGACAAAAATGCAGCGCATTTATGACAATAAATCATCTTCTAAAATACAGCAAATTCGTAAATGAATTATAGTTTTAGCATTTCTGACATGATTTTAACGGAATTATGGTAGCATGCTGTTCAAATTTACCTCGATTACAAAATTTCTGACGAGAATAGGACATTAATGATCTTGGTGACCGATCGTATCTTCAACACACACTTCACCGAATATGATTGTCTTCGCGCCACTATTTTTGGCTATTTTCTGCCGACGAGCGATTATCATTGTGTACATGCAATAAATCGATGACTCCCGATACAATTTCATTTTCCATTCGTATTACGTAGTTCAGGCGCAGCAGAGCAAACCGCATACACGTGTTGCGGTTTTCGCAACAACTCTAAATGCCTCTTTATAAGATGACATAATTCTTTCCGTAGCATATGCAGTGGACTTGAGCAGTTCCTTGGTCGTTGTGAAGTCTTGTGTTCTCTTCACATCAGTATAATCAGTTCCAGGCATATCTATACAACATTTATCCACCATCTTCATGGGATTTTGTAATTTTCTCTGTATTCTATTGAAGTCTAGATTCTTTATATAAGATGACATGATTCTTTCCACAGCATATGCAGTGGATGTGAGCAGTCCCTTGGCCATTGTAAAGCCTTATGCTCTCAATTCCAGTCATTTCTTTGAAAACATTTTTTCTCCACCATCTCTCTGTGGGATTATATAATTTTCTCTGTATTCTATTGAAGTCTAGATTCAAGTTCTGATTACCTCTTTATAAGATGACATGATTCTTTCCACAGCATCTGCAGTGGACGTGAGCAGTCCCTTGGCCGTTGTGAAGCCTTGTGTTCGCAGGCTGACCTCCTCACTCTCAGTCAGCTCTTGTCCATCTGAATATTAACAAATATACAGGAGAATAATTAACCATACCCAAGAACTATTTCAAGGCAACATCAATCTCTATTTTGGCAAATTACACATTTGGCAACTCCTTATAACTTCAGCTGGTTTTGCATAACATCAAAATGGGTGGAAAACTTTCCCCTTTTAAAAATCGTTAGTCTATTGACACATTATGCTGCTCTGTCATGATGTTGCAAATCTGAATCAATCCTGATCACAAATACTTGTTACTTCCATTTTAAGTATACATCAATTATGTTTCTGAGTGTGCAGTGAGTGTTTGTGTGTGTGTGTGTGTGTGTGTGTGTGTGCGCGTGTCTCAGTCTGTTGGAGTGTGAGTGCGAACTAACCTGGCAGCTGTGGTCCGGTGGCAGTCATGATAGGTATGGCCACCATGATCATTCCTGTTGCAGACCACATGTACTTCATCAGGAACTGCTCCAGCATGACATACCACAGGCGCTTCCGGAATATCAACAGCATCTGTTTTTTCAGCGAGTAGAACTTTCTCAGCAGATTGGAGTGTTCAATCTGGTCAGAAAGATACATTAAGTTAACAAATGATGAGGTTTCTCACTGAAAATGGAAGTGGAACAATAACTAAATTAGGGTAATTATTGACATATATTTTTGTTTCTAGAACTGCTCCAGCAATGATATACCAGAGGCACTGCCGAATATCAACAGCATCTGTTTCTTGAGCGAGTAGAACTTCCACAGCAGATTGGAGTGTTAAAATCCAACCTGATGGGAGGGAAGTTTAGCCCTTTATCTATTTAAGGGAATCAAATACCTATCAATCAAAACAAAAACATGCAGGACTTGCAGGTGATGGATTCAGTAACTTTGAGGTTGTACTTTTATGAATGCATTGTAGAGGAAGGCAGTGCTGCTTTCCAATTTAGAATAAGATTAGAGAGGTTTCGGGTAGAATAGTGAATTTTCAATATATTCACAGAGCAACTCCCCCCACCCCCTGATGCCCACTTGTCACAAACTGGGCATCAAAGGCCCTATGTCATATGTGACCTTTTACACGATAAACCTTACAAAGTCAGTAGTCACCAACCTCATGGCCACTGTAGAAGGCAATCTCCTCGGCATTGGCGATGACCCTTGAGTGCACGAAGCGAAGCTGTCCCTTGCGGTGAGCCTCCTCGGCAACAAGCTTGCCGAATCTTGGAGACGTCATCCGGAGGATCTTGGCTGTCAGGATGAGGACTCCTCCTCCAAGGAAGCCCGGGATGTTGGTGCCTGTAGAAAAGAGGGAAATTGGTATTTTGACTTTTTAGGGATAAATGAAAAGATTAAAACATTTTATCAGGGCTTGCCCTTAGTGGCGGCCTGGGTGCCAATGGCCAATAGAAATGTCCTTTGCTTTGGCCACTAGAAGCTCTAGGAGTCTAGGATCTAAAACACATTTAGTTGTTTTGTTTATAATTGTAAAATTATTATATAATCAACTCTAATGCAATTGTAAGACCATCCGGGGGGGGGGGGGGGGGGGGGTGATGGGGGGGGGGGGGGGGGTGATGGGGGTGTAGGAACTATGTTGATTAATCAAATATTCCTAACAAATTATAAGTTTAAAGGATAAAAAAGGACCATTTGGTACCTGCAAATATCTGTAAGTGATTGAGGGGTGATGGCATGAAGTAAACTAAGATTTGTGTAGTTTTATTTATATTTACCAGCATTTCCTTGTCTAGCAAGACGACATAGAGCAATCGTCATCATCACAACGTCCAGAATCGGCTTGGTCAGGCTCGAATACAGATGGGCGACAGATTCACAGAAAGTGGTGACGTCTTCCGTTAGATTCTGGTCAGCATTTGACAAGCGACTGTCCAAATTGCCAACACGATAGTAGGTTTGATTCTTGAAATACATTCTGTACGAATGCTCAACTAGTCTGGTACGAAAGGCAAGCGCGAGGTTGGACTCGAGGAAGCGGATTGCACTGTTGACAAAAGTGGCTGGAACGGCAAGACCTAGCCATTTGGCAATTTCAATGAGAAATCCTCTCATATCCTTGTCGACGATGGTCCTCACCATCTCTCCTTCCAAATGGGCGACATATATCGACAGGAACGTCCTCGTCACTAGACTGATCGTGTGCAAGAATAAGATTCCAAATTCTTTGCTCCAGAATCCTGGCAAGATGATTCGTATAAGGCGGAGTAATCTGCGATAAAAGTCCCTCCCAACTGATGTGGAAGTTCTTTTGTTCTGTGCCGCATGTTGTGGACTACAATCGGTCTGATCTCCTTTTGTAATTTCTGACTTTTCAGTCCCATTTGAGTTGTTGTCTCCTACTGTAAAGGCAGGAGCACTCTTCGCCGAGCCGCGCCCGAGAAGACCGCCGAGACCAGCCCGATGGAGAATGCTCGTGCTCCGTTTCAAACGATAAGCAACAAACAATGCAACTGCAATGCCCCCAATCACCTTCGGATTTCTAACATTTCTGCGAACCGATGCTTGTATTAATCGAGACATGATTTCGTATTTGTCACTTTTACCTATTCACCACTGTTAAAATTACTCTGAATGATGGCTAAATGGGAATTCTTGTTGATAGCACATCGTCATCCGTGTGATGTTGATAATTGAGAATGTACGCCATATGCACAGTGTATGCAAACAGGGTACGTTGGTAAATGCATACATGTACCGTATTACATATCGGGTATACGATTGTTATTGTTCATTGCATGTGTTTGTATGGCCTCCACCGACGCAGGTGGCAGCTATATAGCCTACGGCGCCGGGTGTGAAATCGAAACCAACATCGATCGACCTTTACTCCTCTCCCCCTACCCCCACGGCTACCCCCCCCCCCCCCCCCTTTCACTACCTACAAAAGATTTATGAAGAAGAATTATGCTCGCTGATGAACCTCTTGTTTGAATCACCATGCTCTAAAATTACTCCTAATCCTATTCTATATTATCCTAACCTCCCCCGGGGGGAGGGGGGGGGGGGGATGTCACTCCCAACATGACTGGCTACGCCCGCGTCCAAAAAAAGCGTCGAAAGGGTATCATTTTCAGCTATAAGGCGTCGTCGACGTTTTCCTTTAAAAAAAGGGGTGGTTTTCAGCACTCATAGTCATATGGAAAAGTAGTCCCATTTGCTCCCTGCACGCGCGGCCGGGATGCGGGAGCGCGCGCGCATATTACACAACGTGTCAAACTTTCCTCTTCACGAGCTCCTAACACGCTAGTATGAACATAAAATACTACCCAAGGGGGGGTAACTCTCCATAGACGTACGTGTTAAAAAAGTGTCAAATTTGAAGCGATTTATCTAGGTCTTGAATATTCATGAGCTGTTCGCTTGCCCTCCCTCATATCTCTTAACTGTTTATCCAACATTATTTGTAGGGACAGCGAAAGTTCATCGCACATGCGCAGAAGAATACATTTTGATGAATATTCATGAAGAATTACGTCATAACTTTTACCTTATTTAGTAATGGATATGCCTTATTAGTCAAGTTTGGCCATGCATAATGTCTATGAAATTATCAGTAAGGAATAATTAAGTATCGATAATATCGCGAAGTATCGCTAATCAGCTGATTTATTGTGGTCAATTTTCCACACGAATTTAGTGCGACAGTACAACTTTCTCAACCCATCATCTGAATTGGAAATCATTTTGCGGCGCAAAGAGGCATTTTGAATGCCTAATTTCATGATCATCGGGTCCAGAATATGGAGTGGAACGGAACGCAGTATTTGAACCATCAAGAGTTCACAGCAATATCGGTAAGTGTGCCTAAAATCCTCATAAGGTTTTACGCTATAGTCAGTTAACCCTTCCACTGTGCGTAGGTCGTTATCTACGGTAGATAGCGATATTTAGTGTTTTGCTGGGCCACCAGCCGCGGGGACAAATTATATCGTCGGTGGGGTGACAAAACCTCGTATCTCAATTTTTTGAGATTTTGAGTTTTTTGCATAATTTTGTACCTAATGACCTACGGCACCACGTGATAAACCCATGGAACGCCTCCTGTCTCGGTTTTCCCCCAAACACCCTGAAACTAAACCTCGTAATTTTAACCCCCTTTGAAGCTGCACTGACAAAACCTCGTAACATGAGATACGTGTAATTCCTTCTTCTTATGCCTTGAAAATCTGTACAAAACCTCGTATCTCAATACCTCTACGTAGAAAAGTGTAACGATCATGATAGAAAGCCATTGTCACGCAGGGTACTTCAAGAAGAGTGTGATAATATGAACATATCGGGTTTTCACACGCGAAAGGACCAGTGCGATGCATCCCTGATAGCAGACTGACGTCTTTAAGACGTATTAATTTGGTCGTAAACTGGTTAACACGTCGTATGTCGTATAGAAGATGTCATAATGACGTCATTTTGACGTCTTTTAAAGACCATTTTTTGAAATGATAATTTGTGTCGTATATAGAGAAGATGTTATAATGACGCCATTGTGACGTCTTTTAAAGACCATTTTGACATGATAATTTGTGTCGTATAGAAGATGTCATAATGATGTCATTGTGACGTCTTTTAAAGACCATTTTTGACATGATAATTTGTGTCGTATAGAAGATGTCATAATGATGTCATTGTGACGTCTTTTAAAGACCATTTTTGACATGATAATTTGTGTCGTATAGAAGATGTCATAATGATGTCTTTTAAAGACCATTTTTTCACAATTAATTTTTGTCATAAGGACGTCGTAAAATGACGTATTAAAGACGTCTTGTTATGACCCTACGTTGTGAAGTATATACTTGGATTATCGCTTCTTCCGAGATTACTCAAAGACAATCACCATTCCTTCAATTCGACCAGGAAGCAGGGTTGGCGACCCCACGGTGACAAACGTTCGTGCCCTTAAGTACGAAGATGGTAGTATCCAATACAAGCTAAAGTTCAGCGATGATTGGCAAGACCTTCCACGTCCTCGGCCTGCAAGGCAAAGCCTTGCTAGAGAGGTGGAGTTGTCCCCACCATCCCTGTATCAAGACCACAGGCCAATCAATGACAGTAAATATGAAAATCTGCAGCAACTAAAATTTGTAATCCCGGGAGACTACCATACTTTCTACGATGGATTACGTCACTGAACAATTGTTAGCCTTTTTCTTCTTTGTCTCTTCTTTCTTTTTCTTCTTTCTCCTCTTTATCATCTTTCCTCTTCCAATCTCATCTCCTTCATCCACTACATTTCTTCCTTTTCTCCTATTTTCTATTTGTTGTTCTTCTCTTCTGTCCCAGGAAAGTTCTGCCCAATATCAAGCGATTTGAAAAATTTATGGAAACGAAAGTGAATTTCTGGTATGGTATTGCCACTGTAGTTTCTCTCTTGACTCTTGTGTCTATAATACATGAAATTTTAATATAGTAATGTAGGATTTGATGCGTAAAGTTAATTATAACCCTATACAGAGTAAAGGGCTTGTATATGTTCTGGCTAAGATGAATGGAGGGTATGGCATCATACGCACTCTGTATTTTATGTTGTTGACGAAGATGATGACCCTAAAGAAGATAAGTTTTCTCCGGCATGAACAATATTAGCTGATAATATTTGTAAATTGTGTAACCCCGTGGTAGCCCTATCCCTTCACTTGTGTCGATTTCGTACAAACCCCACCCCAGCATTGTTTGTATCGTTGTATAATCTGCATAGGCATAATACTCTTTGCTGATTTTCAAGTGCCCTTTTCTTCGCGGCCCACGGTGGAGAATGTAGGGTATCTTTGCGGAATACGGAAATACATTTTAACATCAAGAGATGAATTTTGTAGATTAATTACTTTTCATTGTCCCAATTTCATGTAAATATGATTATAAATGTTCACATTCTAAATGGGATAACGAAACGATGTTCAGGCACCGTATTTTATAGATATTTACAATGTATTTTTCATTGTCAGCGAGTTTATCACACCTTAAAGGGACAGTTCAGTAATGTAACGAATTTTTGATGATTGTTAAACCTCTGGATAACTGTATTAATTTCAAATAAAGTACAATATTTTGCCATTTCATAGCTTATTGGATAACCAATGTTTGACTTAAAATGAAATAACTGTTCAAATGTTTGAAAATGCTTAATCAAAATGTTTTAGAATTACTGACCACACATTACTGACCACACATATATCAATACAGGGGAAACTCAGTATAACGAGGTCCTTGGGACCGTGAAATTTTGTTTGTTATATCAGATATTTTGTTATATCACTATATTTCAAACAATACAAAACAAAACAAATTATTTCACTGGGACCTGAGAAAACAGTTTTTTATATCAGGTATTTTGTTATATCAGATCTCTTTATATCGAGTTTCCACTGTACAACATTGCTTTCATGTGGTTTTTATCATAATATGGACACAAAACTTGCATGTTAGGCACCCTGGAAAAAGTAAGTACTTCAGAACTTTTATCTAACTAACGGTTATATTTCAAATTATAATAAAGTGTGATGCCCACGCCAAAATTCAAGAATTATTTCTGATTGTGTTTCCAGTTAAAGTCGTGATTTAATGTTGATGCTAGAGTTCTTTCTATTCCACTACTGTTCTTCCCGTTTAAACCATTGTTGATTGATGTTAAACAGAACTTTGATTGTTACGGTAACTCTTTTCATAAAATATGCCTACACAGTGTGCCCCCCCCCCCCCCCCAAAAAAACAAAAACAAAACAAAACAAAACAAAACAAAACAAAAACAAAAACACAACAACAACAACAACAACAACAACAACAACAAAACAACGGAACGGCATACTTCCGGTAATAAGTGTAAATAATGACTGGTATTAGTGGATGGTGTGTTTTCTCCTGAGCCAAAGTAATACCAAGATTTCGGTTAAGCGGTTCTTATACCAGGCTATGTCAGGTTCAAAATGTTCCCTCCTCAGCTTAAACCTTGCTTAAAAACAAGACAAAAAACGCTCACCATAGTTAACTTTGTCAATGGACATTGTTTAGACCAGCATGGAATGCACCGTATTGGTGTAAAGAATGCCAATTAACAGAGCTAGCTTATTGTATTATCACGTTCAGGTATGGCGAGCGTTTTGTCATGTTTTGATGCAAAGTTTTAGCTGAGGAGGGATTTTTTTTACCCGACATGGTTTGGTATAACGTGCTCATCTAGAATGAGAACCGCTTAACCGCTTAACCAAAATGGTTGATCGTGGTATAATTTTTCTCAGGAGAAGACACACCATCCACTGATACCAGTCATTATTTACAATTATTACCGGAAGTATGCCGTTCCGTTTTTTTTTTTTTTTTTTTTTTTGGGGGGGGGGGGGGGGGGGGAGGAGGGGCACCCTGTAATAGGTGTTATCACTGGTTACCAATTTCCCCTTGGTGAGACTACTCGGTCCAGTGGTGTGCTATCCTTCTGGTAATTTCGACCATGGGATGGTTAATTGGAACTTCTTAAATAGCAGCCACAGAGTCACGAATAATTTGCTTGCTGGCCCGCAACGGTGCTGTGCAATGATCAGAATCACGGACTAGATCGATAATGGATACAAATTCCAGTTATCCTTTGGCCCTAGTCGTTTTAAGGATGTTGTTCTTAATTCGTCAACGGTAGGAAGCATTCGCAGATGAATTTATGATGTTCGTTCTAATCAGTTTGGGTAATTTTCTATTCTCCAAAACATTCCATGCATTTGGCTCAGACCGATCCGATTCGCGGAGGCGAAATTTTGGTTTTGAGCATGTTTAAAACCAAAAATTTCTTGAATTTAAATGAATTTTTATTAATGAATTGGTATTCTATTTACCATTGAATTGATGTTAGAGTATTCAAATCCTCGTAACTCATTCAACCAAATCCTCGTAACTCATTCAGAATTGAAGCTAAGAACTCGTATCTCAATTTGAATACAAACTAAAAACTCGTATCTCAATGTAGATAAAAGCCAAAACCTCGTAACTCAGTTTCAAATATCAAAACAATTATTTTACGGTATTTCAACAATGACATTACAAATTTCATAAATATTCCAGTTTTAAAAAGAAAGGACGTTGTCACAGCACTTAATTTGTTGAGACAGGAAAGTTTTTTCGCTCTCCTGAAAATTCATGATTTTTGAGATACGAGGTTTTGTCACCCCACCGACGATATGTAGGACCGTACCGGTACCTAGATTCCTACTACCGTCTTGCTGCTGCATTCAGGCAACTTAATAATAAGCGAAAGTTTGATTGTGTAGACACAAAAACGAATGGTCAGGCCATTAAATGTTGGTTTCGAGAGTCTAAATAAAGATCTGTATCATCATGTCAAGTCTCGAGATCAATTTAATTGAGGAATTAGTCAGAAATTATTGAAAAAACAAGTTTAAATACTACTACTAGTTTTCAAATCTAACTAATGAAGTTTGATACGAGTCTGTGACTTCCAACTTGTACTGGCCAGCTTCCAAAGCCTAAGGCTAATATTAGTCTTGGCTTTTAAAAGGCAAAGTTGGTCTAGGAATTAGGGTAGGACTAGGACTAGGCCGGGTATACCTCAGTCCTCAGGCTCAGGCTCATGCTCTCATTCTAAATCTAATATCTGGAAACACTGGAACACAGACTGATTTTGATAACTGAAGTGATTAAAACTTTTAAGAAATCCAAATCACACTAGTCTAGAGTCTAGACAGTCAGTAGACAATAAAAATCAGTGCCAGCGGTCGTGGCCCAAGACCCCCAAGACTTAACTTGGTTACTTGGTCTTGGCCTTGCCCTTGGCCTTGGGTGGTTCATTACGGTCATTCATAAACCAATTGTGTACATATTCATATATTACTAACTCAAGTGAACGCTACCGCGGAGCGGTAGCGTTAAAGGTCGGGCTCATAGTGCCCCCGAATTTATGCGCTAATGTGCACAATAAGTGTGCTTAAAATTATAGATATGATACGGTACTTACCACCGTGTAGATGATACATATGTTATGCAACTATGGGGTGGATCAGAATGATGATTTTTCGCTCCATTCCGCATCAAAATGAGTGATTTATGCACCTCCTCGACTTCTATCTGTGTTGTATCGCGACTTCTGAACGATCGATGATCGCGCGAACGGTCTCCATTCAAGTACCGCGCCCGCCGAATAGACGGCAGATCTGACTCGCGCGTTTTGGTCGTACGGTAATCGATCGTTCAGAAGTCGCGATACAACACAGATAGAAGTCGATGATGTGCATAAATCACTCATTTTGATGCGGAATGGAGCGAAAAATCATCATTCTGATCCACCCCATAGTTGCATAACATATGTAACATCTACACGGTTGTGGGTACCGTATCATATCTATAATTTTAAGCACACTTATTGTGCACATTAGCGCATAAATTCGGGGGCACTATGAGCCCGACCTTGAACGCTACCGCTCCGCGGTAGCGTTCACTTGAGTTAATTACATACGTGTAGGCCTACGTACTACTACTACTACTAGTACTTGTAGTAGTACGTAAGGCCTAATTAGATTAGGGCCATATTAAGATAGTGGCTGGACCTGGTCTAGTCAGAATAACCAACTCTTTGTGTGGTTTATTATGTGTTGTTGTTTTTTTTTAAATAAAAACTTATACCGTACTACCCCTAAATGGAGCTGTCAATGGAGCAACTGTCGGAATAATATAGAGACTGTTTTTCTGGTCTAGACTTAGAGACAATGAATGGCAGTAAAATTTCTGCTTGTGCAGGGTCCAGAAACTGCCGAGCTAGATGATAGTTGATGATAGATGATTTTTAAAATGATTGATAATTTTGCATGAATCTATGTTTATTGTGGTAGTATTACTAGTAGTAGGATTCTATGTGAAATTATGAATGTAGTCTATAGTATTTTAGACTCGTCTCAAAGCAAATTACTGATTAATATCTATGTTCCTCTTTTTTATTTGGTGAACTGGCACTGATGGTTCGAAAATCCAACGATGGACACTGTCTAAGTGCTCTTGAATTGAATATTTACTGTGATATAAACAAATTCATAATCGGATTTATGTTTGTTTATTATTAATGTAGATATTTTGTTAATTTCTTCCGTTTACAGCAGTCTCATTCTGGTGCTTCATTTGTTGGAGATTCCTTCGGCTAAGGTGTGCTTCATATCAACTCACTTCCTTTTCACCCATTGGCAATGAATGACGTGGATCATCACACCCAACAGGTAATCAACTTTTTTTTACTGATTACATTTCTGTCAATTTGTATTTACAAATAGTGATGTTAGATGTTTGTACTATTCTAACACTTATTCTTAAATATTAATATTATAATTAGTGCATTTGGTGAAAAGATTGGATATATATCTCAATTGAAATTATGGCATACAAAATATAACTCCCTGCTATATTTATAACAAGGTTATTTTTGATTGATTTGATTTGTTTACATTATCTAAGATAAAATTAAATGTCTTGCAAATTGTATGAAGCAATATTCTAGGAAACAATAATTACCTCATGGAATTAAATTTTAAAAGCAAACAAAATAGACACCCACAGAGTGGTACTGGTAGAAAGTACACACACCTTTCAAAATTAAACCAATACTTCTAGTTTATATAGTAACGTATGTTTTGCTTTGTGTATTTTTTCTTGATTCAACAGATCAAGTTCTACCAGTATCAAGGTGAACAGACTGCGTGGATAGCAAGCCAGAGGACTCAAGCAATGATTTAAGGGGGCCCATGGAAGATCGGCCATGTCTACAAATATGGTGCTGAATAGGCACACACACATCAGGACAATTATAAAAACAGAAAATGATATTGACCATGTGGTCGAGTGAGTAATTTGTTATACACAGTAAAAACCTGTGTATAGTGGCCATCCATGGGAACCAAGAAAATAGGCCACTGTAGAGTGTAGACAGGTGATCTCTACATAGGTTATCTACCTTTTCCTCTGCATTAGATCACTTTTGTGGCCATTGCAGGCAGGATATGGTTGCTATTGACAGGTGGTTTCTAAAAGGCAGGTTTGACCTCTTTTTGTTTGTAATTACACATGGCAAGACAGCCAACAAAATGTTGAATAAGGCGAGAGGTTTAATTCTGGGCCGGTATTTGATTCCATACAAGTAAAAATGTAGCTTAAGTAAATTACTTAGCCAAAATTGAGCTTTGGTTATTTCATCAACTAAAAATGTTGCCCAAATTTTGGTGTCATTATATCTTCAAATATTTAATTTAGACTTACTGAAGTAAAATTCTAAAAAACGATTTTAATACAAGTTCTCAGCCTAGCAAAATGCTAAGTAAATTTGTATTATAAAGTATTGAATTGAAAACCAACCCTGGTGATTATTATTTTTTTTATTACTGGTGCTCAATTATTGGTTCATTTTAACAAAGTCTTCATTAGATTAAATATTTAAAAATTCACATTTTTTAATGTAATAATTAAATCACAAGTTACTGCCGGGAATTATTAAAGGGATAGTTAAGTTCTGGTTTTAGTCAAACTGAATTTTAGTCAAACTGAATTTTAGTAATCAAAACTAGAGCTGTTTAAACTAAAGAGGGCGCTTTCAAAAAAATGCATTTGTTTAAACCATTTTAAATAAAATATTGTGCATGTGATGTTTTGTTAAAATAGTAATTAGATAGAGAGATAATCAAAAACTATCTAAAAAACGTCTTGAAAAAGAGGAGGCATTTTAAAACGAATTTTAACGGCTGGCTCATTTATTACAAATGATTATGTTTATGGATATTTCAGCCGTTTCTGAACCAATTTTGATCAACTAAAGTTTATTCTTTCCATTAAAATTGTATTCTCTTTCAAATTTGACACTCAGTTTTTCATTTTCTCACAACAAAATGATTTTGTGTAGCGCCCCTCTCTACCAAAACTTAACTATCCCTTTAAAGATGTTTTTTTGTTAAACAATATATTGATGCAGTATTTATCATATAGTAGCAATGGGGTTAGTAACATTCTCTCGTTTATTTCAGAATACTTTTGCACAGACTTAATACATCAGGATGTATGGTGTTAATATTTCAAACAGTATAGCTATAATGAATCAATAATTTGATATATTAGTAACTTTAGAAAAATTTTTCTAAGTAAACTTAATCAACCAAAATAAATTTCTTGTGTAATTTCTTGTGTAATCTATATTTTGATTATACATTTTGGTAAATTTCAATATGACTATAATCTTGAATTTGTCAATTCTCCCTACCATAACTCATATTATATAATAATTAATACTTTATTGAAATAACATTTATAGTTATTTATTGTTAGTGAATGTGTATATATTCTGTTTGTTTTTTTAAAGTATAATTATACAGTTTTGTTCATTCATGTAACTTTTAAAAAATAATGTTTTTTTTTTGGTAAACCAAATTATTGGTTACAGAATATTTTGTGTGCGTTTTAATCTTATATCAAAGTGTATGTGTATATAGTAGGACCTCAATTATTTCATTATATTTAATCATGTGTGGATGCTATTATTTTCACTGCAATGTTTCAATGTATATTTTCACAATCAGCCTTTACCTGCCTACTCGACGATTAAGCTACTTGCTTCATGCCTCTTTTAGGTGCTAGCCGTTACATTTCATGTGTACATTTTGTGTCTGAATTATGTTTGAAAAAACAACAACACTGAATTGAATTTGAGATTTCAAATAGTGAACTGTATAACTTGCATTAAAAGATCATAATTAATGTAAATTGAAGAAATATGGGGTCAGTAACATAGTGTGGTCAAAAAGATTGGGGAGGCACATAGATTGTTGTGGAGGCAGACTTATATTTGTCTTATGTTTCTCCTAGTTTTTTGTGTCAAATAATTGCATGGGGGCAAGTGGCCCATTAATAATCTTTTTTATGGTCTAGATATGACTTTATTGTTTTTGTAAAATAATTGGGGAGAGTTATACTGGGGTTGGTTATATTTTCTTTGGTCTACTTAATTTATATATGACTGTTGTTGTTTTTAAATTAAATGTTAATGGAAACCTATAATGAACATTTATCATGTATATTTATGTATGTGTGGTATGAGAGTGTGTGCAATTTAAAGGGGTAGTATAGTTTTGGTAAGGCTGAATTTTAGTAACCAAACCTGGACAGTAACATTATAAACTAATAGTTATAACTCCACCATGCTCGAAAGGTATACAAAATAAAAGTAAAAAGCCCATTATCATTCAAAAAGAGCCATTAAAACAAAAGAGGGCGCTCTCTAAAAAGGCATTGGTTTTAACCATTCTTCATACAAAATTATGCATGTGACGTTTTTATTGAAATCATGATTAAATAGAGAGATCAATGAACAATTAATTAAAAAACGATTTAAAAAAATTTTGAAAAAAGTGTAAGCATTTTTTTAAATTTTTTTGAAAAATTCATCTAATTATTTGGGCCCCAAATAATTTTAAGATCAGATATATTTATTGATATTTCAGCCGTTTCTGGACCGATTTTGACGAAATAAAGTTTATTCTGCCATTAAAATTGCATGTTCTCTTCAAATTCGACACTCAGTTTTTCATTACCTCACAAAAAAATTGTGATGGTGCAGCGCCTTCTCTACCAAAACTAAACTACCCCTTTAAAAGTAAATGCTGTTTAGAAGTGTATTCTGACAGGCCTACATTTACTTATTACTCAATCTTTATAACATACAGACCAGAAGTAACCTGTTGGATTTATTTAGTTGAATTTGTTGTTGTTTGTTGTTGTTGTTTGTTTGTTTGTTTGTTTGTTGTTTGTTTTGTTTGTTTGGTTTGTTTGTTTTTGGTTGGGGGGGCGGGGGGGGGGGGGGGGGGGGTCAACAACTTAATTGCTGCTCTCTAGTCTTGTTGACAATAACGACAACAATCTAAACCATCAAATTGCCCTAATCCATAAGAACAATTTCCACCAAATATAAAACAGTTTAGCATGCCAACTTACACCCTCCATACACAATTGGCCCCATAACCGTAGGAATTTTTGTCTTTAATATGAAGACTAAATCAGAACTCAAAGCTGTACATGATACATTTAGCAAGGGAAATAATTAACTGATGAAATGATTAAACAAAACAGAATTATACTGTATTGGAGAGCATATTAATCAACATTGTAGCTAGAGTACGTAAACATTATTACACGTGCTTTTATGAGAGAAAAACACATCTCATGAATAATTAATGAATATGCTAATGAGAAAATTTGTGCGTAAATATGCAAATCATATAAATACAGCGCGCAAGTTGAACTGCGCAATGCTCAGTAGAAGTTCGCTGCTGTACAGTTTCAAAACACTTCAAATACTTTTACGTGAGAAATAGCATTACATGGGATCATCCGGCGCCTCATGAATATTCAAGACCTAGATAAATCGCTTCTAATTTGACAGATTTTTTGGCCGAGTTCACTCTCTTAGTCTTTATATTATAGTTACTCTATGATACTACCAATTCCAAACCAGAATGAATTGAGAGCTGGGTCACTCGGCATTCGATTCTTTATATTGTTTTTTATAACATATTACAATTTGGAAGAGAATCAATATTGCATCTCGTCGGACCAGCTCTTGAAAATGACT
>JBAMJV010012575.1:0-38346 GCA_037951105.1 Echinarachnius parma
GCCCCCCCCCCCCCCACCCCCCAAAAAATTGTGCGTGCCCCTCAGTCCGACACGCTACGCCGCTGGGCTTGTTATTCACCGAGTTCCCTTTCAGTAGTTCCCTCAGTCCAAGGTCAGCTAAATAATGTATAACTTTAATTTATATGGAACCAGGGAAATGGGAGCTACATTTCCCTGGTGGAACTACACTAGGGACTTCCACTTCCCTGGAAGGGAGCTCCTTTTATAACTGAGCGTATCATTGGCAACCCAGGGGTTAATACGGTTCTGACCATTATACTAGACTCTATACTCGCCAGACCACGGTCATCGAGGAAACAGTTTGATGTCCGGTATGACCATGGGCGTAAACGGACATTAAGATCTATTAACAGGGGTGCTAATTGATGTCCACATGTTGTTTGCCCGAATACCACCCTCTTGTCTTCAAAAGTGAATTGATTTCGCCTCATGTTTGGTAGTTTAGATCCTGAACCGTATGTACCCTTATCCCCTATAGGCTAGCGCCCGCGCCAACGAGAGTTCTGCTCAAACATAATCGATTTGCATCTTTTTTAGCTGGCGAACAGATCAAATTCACCGGGCGTTCCGTTTAGTATAAAAGGGAGACTAGTCCGTTCAATGAATCGCGCCCTCTATCAGGCGTGCGATGGGGGAAAGGAGTATAAAAACCGATCTGAGTATAAAGAGTCCAGAAAACCTAGACTACATATTTGGCTGAAATTGCCCCGAAAGGTGATATCTTTGCCCAAGTAGTAATGTTATTATTGACCCGACAATTTGTGTTGTCCAAAACTCAGGAGGAGAGGAGAGGGGGGAGCAGGGGCGGGGGGGGGGGGGGGGGGGGTGGGTCGGGGGGCGGGGGGACACACATAGCATACCCCGCCTCGTACGACTATTGAATGACCTCGCAAATGGGATCCACCAAGGAGGTACTATAGGCTTAGGCTGACTAGTACCTCCTTGATCCAACTTAACCCCTACGTTCCACGGACATTAGTGCGTTGTTCATTTATATTATAACCCAGTGCCATAAAGTAAAGGCCCGGTCACATATCACCGGATAGCGTAACGGATGCCCGACGGATAGTAACATTTTCAATTCGTTCATCTCCGTTTGTATGCGTTACTTGTCTTTTCCTTATCAGGCAATGTTGTTTTATCCGGCGGAATGCCTTGTACATAGAGCATGAGACGACTTTCACATCGGATAATTTGATTTCCGAAAATGTTCTACAGTATTCGTTGAGTGTACGTTAACGATATCTGGTGATATGTGACCGGGCCTTTACAGAAGATGGTAGTGAGAAGGGAGAGGGTCACTAACTTTTTTTCTTCTCGATCCCTGAGGTGACGTTGGCGGACGCACTGACGAGGCCGACCAGAATACTGAGATTTATGGATGCTTTTTCAGGACGGACGCCGCGGAAATAGAAGGGGGGGCAAAGGTACATGACCGGTTAAAAATGCAGTTTACCCAATAAAGGTCACGTTGTTGAGGTCATTTTTGACCACTCTGTTTATACCAAGGCCCAAGTGTAATACAACCAAGGAGGTTTAATACTACTACAGTAGTTCCATGCTATTTAAAAAAAAATATATATATATATATTGATTGCGTAATTTCGTAGAAATCGAATTGGTTTGCACCACATGAACATCATTATTAACAAATCTTATGAAATATGTTTTTAGCATGTTACATAGCTTCAAGCTCTCATGCTATCTCCATACTATGTCGAACAAGTGAACATAAAACCTCCACAGAAATATTATTTTTCAGGTCAGATTTCATCTAAATGAACAACTTCATAAATATGACCATGATATTAACTTGCTTGAATCTAAAAAGCTTTCAAATGATGGATTTTCTTTTGCAAATTCATCACACTGCAACTTGTAAGCTTTTCCCGTGAAAAAAAGTACTAATAAAAGAAAAGCGAATTGATCACACTGGCTCGGGTAGGTTGAGAGATCTGCATTTATCACAAATGCTGCTTGTTTTTTGTCTTGATACACTATCGGGGAAAAATTCTAACTTACCTATGCAGCTAGGTTTTTAGCAAAAACGTCAGGTATGCGCAATAGACCGCTTCTGTAATGTATGCAAATAATATGCGTATGACGTCAGACTCCCCGTTGGCAAGCTTAACAATAGTAACTAGGTCCGGCAAGCTCCGGCAAATTTAGCTTGCCGGACCTAGTTACTTTTGTTCAGCTTGCCAACGGGGAGTCTTACGTCATACGCATATTATTTGCATACATTACAGAAGCGGTCTCCTGCAGCGCGCCATGTAATATAACACGTGCTGTGTATTATAACAAAATATTATGGCAACCACGTGACTATGTTGAGCCTATCAATGACTCGTATTTCACTTAGTCATATAATATTATGTTTTAGACGCCTATGCATAATTATACTGTTAACATGCGTCTACGATATTACAATGGATATTGAAATAATAGCATCGTCAGAAAACAAATCATGGCAACATACTATAATCATGATCATAGCCATGTAACCCGATAATCACAATGCTTTCTCTTGGGAATGAAATTGGAATTGTCTTTACTGTTGTGAGTTTTGCCAAAAGACTCGACATTGCCATATACCAGTTATCGTTAACTATAACCAGACGACGGTGTCAACTTGCTCATGACTATAACCACATTGAGTATTTTATTACAACTGTAATAAATTTGAAATATGTATTGTTTAATTGCATTTATAAACGCCTATTGATTATTCTAAATATATTGTGTAGACGTTTTGACCAAGTGGGTCTGTAATGTTGTGTAACGAACAAGCGGACAGGCAAGGAATCACAGAGAGACATTCAAACAATTGTATATTGTTTATCTCAATAGCTGGAGAAAACTAACCCGTTTTTTCTCATCGCGGACCCCCCGGAGGATGTTATAATAATTGTCGCGACAAATCTTTGTACGGCATGCGAAGGGACAATCCATCATAAGCCAGTGTCATTCAAATCGTTTCCACAGATTATTGCAGTAATCATGACTTTGGATTTGCTTTCACTCAGCTACTCAAGTCTGAGCAAGATTTCAGGCCCGTATGCCAGGGGGCGGGGTCCGCTGGGTGCACCCCCCCCCCCCCCCCCCCATTCAGAAAGGTCCACTTTTCATTGTTCTCGGCCATCGCCTTCAAGTTCTGGTTCGATCTCGGCCATGCTATATCTTGGCCACGATCAGCAACCCACCCCTGGAACCCCTTCCCGCTTACACATCTAAACCAGTGGTCTCGGTCTCGGGCCAATGTTATAAATTACGCAACCGCCCCCCCCCCCCCCCTCTTTTAAAAATGCGTGGATTGTTACTATTAGTCCAGTTTGGGTGTTTTCTATCCACATACTGTACAGTATATCCCGCCATACACAAATTCATGGACCCTATCTGCTATCAATTCGGTTTGATATACATTATTACATATAATAATATAATAAATATAAAATAATAGATGCCAGTATTAGTCACGCATTTATGGGTATTATACGAACTAGATACGTTAGCCATGCAAGTGAATGTTAGACAAACTGATTCCGAGACCATTGATGCTGCTGGATGCACTGGGAATGCTAGACTAAGACTGAATGACATTAGACCACTGATAGACCTACAATTAGACCAACTTTCAAGTAGCTAGACTGGACAAACTGGCAGTACTGTAGACCAATAAATTGGAAACTCATCGGAAGCAGTTGGAATATGAAACGATAGGCTGGAAAAGAAATATACACTCACTTTCATTTTTGCCTGTGACTCATAGAGTGTTGAATAATCCCCGCTTTAAAAAAAAAAGATTTATCTTGGATGGCATCACAAATAAATTTCGAGCAAACTTAATATTTTCCATTTCACCGTATTATCTTTTTTTTCTGGAATGAATCGTTTTACCACATGTATCGCAATACTGGTATTTGCATTAAAAACTTAGGCATACAATATTACATATCACAAGAAATAAGTGAGTCATTGAACGTTCATACTGATTGTGAGATAGAAACATATACCCTGTTCCATTATTGATATTGATCTATCTTTATTTTGTATAACTATAAGAATGAAAGAACGGACGATACGGCCCACAGTCTATGTTCTTCATCAACTTGTTTTGGTTTGCGCTCCCGTTCTCTTGGTTTATGGGGGTTTTGGGGGTGTAGCACAACGATCTTAATTCGTATGAAATCCTATTGATCGGAGTGAAACTATACTTACGTGGCTTTTAAATTTGATTCTTATTTTAATTTGGATTATCTGTCTTTTGAATCCCCTTTTAGAAACGAATATACATGTACATTCACAAAATATATATGGCAACAGGAAACGGGGGAAATTGCAGGTACATGACTGTATCTGAATAGCGCCATCTCGTATGAGCGGCTGCGAATCGATTGGAAGAGCGTTGTAATTTAAATGTTGATATCGTGAATACACCTTACAGAGATTGATACAATATAAGCCGAAGAAAATAATAAATACTACTATTTTTGTTCTATGAAAGTTAATTTTCAAATAACAAGCAAACACCTTACCAGTTCCAATGCCCTTTCTCTCGGGTCAACGAAAGGTCACACAAGGTAAAGTAGTCCAAACGTTGTAGGTCAGTGGGAAGAGGGCGCTTTCTAAAAAGGCATTGGTTTCAACCATTGTTCATACAAAACTATGCATGTGATGTTTTATTGAAATAATGATTAAAAAAACGCTTTTGAAATTTTTTGAAAAAGTGCAAGCATTTAAAAAAAAAATGAAAAAATCATCTTATTATTATAATTATAGATCATATATATTTATTGATATTTCAGCCGTTTCTGGGTCGATTTTGAACAAATAAAGTTTATTCTGCCATTAAAATTGCACGTTCTCTCAAATTCGACACTCAGTTTTTCATTACCTCACAAAAAAATTGTGATGTGCAGCGCCCTCTCTACCAAAACTGAACTACCCCTTTAAAGGTTCACGGTTCATGGTTCATGGTTCTAGCCTGACCGCCACAATGATCAGGAACTTAGCATTATTTTAAAAATCCCCTGTCTAATGAAAGTAACTTCATGATCGGAATTAAATAAAAACACAATTTTCAGAATAAAAAAACAAACAAAAACATCACCACTATAGAAGTGTGACGAAATAATAATTATTATTCAGAGCGGTCCAAAGTTTGTAGGTCAGTTGGTCCGTCGCATTCAGTGACCTGCTTTGTTCAACGGTCAAACTTGACCGCTAGAAAGTCTTGATTTCTACAAACTAACTCGAATCACACGATTCCTTTCTTTGACTGCAAGGTCGAGAAATACGTCAAATATTTCCAATACAATTTTGTTTCAGATCAGTTTATTTTCGTACGCAGACCCCTGAACACATGTTGTACAGTAGTATGGTGATGCTTTTTTCCAATCATATATTTTTTTCTGGAAACACATTTTTCTGAACTTTTTGTTGGAATGGACTACTACAAATGATACATTTTTATTTACAAGAATATTATTTTGGAGTGGTGGTACCCTTTAAAGGGGTAGTTTAGTTTTGGTAGAGAGGGCGCTGCAGATCACAATTTTTTTTCGAATTTGAGAGAACATGCAATTTTAATGGCAGAATAAACTTTATTTGGTCAAAATCGACCCAGAAACGGCTGAAATATCAATAAATATATCTGATCTTATAATTATTTGGGGCCCAAATAATTAGATGATTTTTAGAAAAAAATAAAAAAAATGCTTGCACTTTTTCAAAAATTTTCAAAAGCGTTTTTTAAATAGTTGTTGATGATCTCGCTATTTAATCATTATATCAATAAAACATCACATGCATAATTTTGTATGAAAAATGGTTGAAACCAATGCCTTTTTAAAAAGCGCCCTCTTGTGTTTCAATGGCTCTTTTTGAATGATAACAGGTTTTTTACTTAGTCGTTTGTAATTTTGTATACCTTTCGAGCATGGTGGAGTTATAACTATTAGTTTATAATGTTACTGTGCAGGTTTTGGCTACTTAAAGGGCATCAAGCGTGGGGATGCTACATAGCGGGTCGCCATTTTGAACTGGGCTAGTTTGCGCGCACCGCATGACACTGAGCTAACGTGCATTACGCACCGTGCGCAACGCGTACGCAAGATGGCGCCGCGCATCTGATTTGACGAATCTGAACTACCTTTAAGTTCAGCCTTACCAAAACTAAACTACCCCTTTAAGCCCTTGGTTTCGAAAGCCCACGTTTCGCCACAACCATGCACAATGGTGGTGAGTAGTTGAACAACAACAACAACAACAACTGGCATAGAGTCGTCATTACATTGGTTTGTATAACTCTTTGTTTGTTTGTCTGTTTTTTTTTTCTTCCCCCAAGTCCCGCAGATGGCATAATCAGTCGTATACCAGGGCAGGGGTAAATTACCAAGAGTTATTATTTACCATTCCTGCATGGGACGGTGTGGGGCTAAGCTTATCTGCGAATCGTATTTTCGCGTTATTTCCCCCCAAAAGGAAATGTAATTAGTAGTCTTTTCCAGCTGTACTTGAACCATTACAGATGTATTTACTACAATAGGCTTATGAGGTGGGGGACGGGGGATACAGTCCTCACCTCAAACCCGCGTGTTTTTTCAAGCAACAACAAAAACACATTCGTGCTAAATCATCTAACATTCGTGCAAGATCACAGTAATATATTATTTGACCCAAATCGCCTCATATTCAGGCAAGACCATCTCATAAATTATTTGGGTAAATTATGTTTGGTCTAGACTCTAACTGGACGAGGCGGCTCTCATACGGGGAAACCCACCTTACATTCAGGCAAATCCAACACCCTTTGGAGTCATAATCACCTCATTCTCGAGCAAAACCATCTCATTTCTTTTGAAAACGTAGAAGATTTCTGTTTTCTCGTTTTTGGGGGGGGGTAAACAAACCCCAGCCCCGTGAAAGACAAAACTGCACATGTACGCTCACTCGCTCAGGCCTCAGAAGGAGAAGGATCAATGGGGTAGATAGGACCCTAGGGGTAAGGGGAGGGCTGACCCTCAACCAGAGAAATGATTAACCCCTATATTGCCAAAATGTATCTTCCCCAGAGTCCTTTACCCCCCCCCCCCCCCCCTCCCCCCTCTCTTTATTGGTTAAAGTGATCCCTGTAAAGTGTCAGATATTGCACAAAATGACATTTGAGACTTCAATCCTATATCAATTTCATTGTAAAATACAATTGAAAGATTTGTGAAAGTTTGAAAGAAAACGACCGCTGTTTACCTTGTGAAGAAAACGAATATTGAGTTCATATTTTATCACCGAATACTGATGGCCTGCCGTAGATTTGTCGCAGTAATAATCGTCCTCAATCGGCTCAACGACAACAGTCGGGTACATCGATCGCGTGGCGCGCCGGCCGGACGTGTTCAGCTACGGCAATTGTACTTTTTACCAAAAGCGTTGGGCCAAGCTTTTGGGATGATGATTTTCAATGATAATTATCTTCATACTAAAGGGACACTTGAACAAATCTAACCCTATTTTATTCTTCTCTTACCATAAGCTAAACAACACGGCCGAAGAGAAACGAGGAAGCTCCAAGCAATTTTCGTGGAGTTAGACACTTTACTTGGATCACTTTAACCCTCAATAGACCATGAAAAAGGCAAATCCTCAGAACATAATTATAAGCTTATTCTGGAAGGAGATAATTATGATTATTTTTCGGGTCAAATCTTGTCCGGAGTCTGTCACTTAATTAGGTGCACTTCCCTGGAGAACCCGGGAAAATGCGAATACTGCAGTAATAACACAAACAACTATCATTTTGTATTTGTCTGTCATGCCTCTAACCTGGGTTGAGCCTATTTAAGAGTATGGTCGTTCATTTCATGTTATCTAGAAGTAAATAACCCCTTTCATAAATGTCAAAAATATAAATAATTCAAACATATAAAGAAACTGACCAGAAATATAGCTCAGTCGGTAAGAGCACCGGTCTAGCAATCCGGAGGTCTCGGGTTCGAATCCCGTTGGTATCCCATTTTCTTTGCTCTTTTTCAATCCCAAAAATAGAAATAGAAAAGAAAAAAAAAATTATCTGAACAACAATCATTATATTTGTAAAACTATAGTCTGATGATATGATAACTTTCATCGTATTGAAAAAGATAAACTGAATTATGCGAAAAAGGGTGAAACAATAACAATATTCAGTGCCCATTGGCATTAACTTTTGGCAAGTCTCAAACCCTGGTTCAGTGGTTGCAAAGGGGCTTCTATAATAGGATGAAGTGGTGTATGTATGTGTGTGTGTGTGTGTGTGGGTTGGGGGGGGGGGGGGGGGGGGGAGGCATATTTTCGTTCACAAAAAAACACATTATTATCTCGCGAAATACAAATTACACACAAGTACGTTCAACCACCTGTCTTCTTGGTGATCAAACCTGATTTATTATTTCTTTTTAAATCACGATATGATGGGAGTGAGTTGATGACATACTACTAGTGACGGAGGTACGAACAAGTGTCAACAGACAACTTACTTTCATTGACTTCCAGAGAACAACAAACGTCTAACCTGTCATGTTCAAGATATTCATATCGCCATAGAGGTACCATCAGGGTCCACCCGGTTCCTAGAGACAAGGGGTTAACGTAGACACCATGTCAGAGACTGACAGCGTTACCGTGGCAACGGCCAGCTCTTCTGTCCTGTCTCCCTCCTCCCCCTTCCTCTCCCCCCCGGTCAACTAAACAACCTTGTTAGTGATTGATGTAATTGGGCGGTCAGGGAACAAGTATATGACTAATCGATATAATAATATTCCCATGTATCTTTTTAGACAGAAGTTGAAATTTTGACCCGTTTCTCGGGCGATACGAAAGGTCTGGAGCAGATTTTCAGATACTTTTGTTTCCTGCCCCTTTAAGTCAATTTCCCACGGATTATTCCTCTCATTCTTCTTATTCTGCGAGGTAATAGTTGAATCTGACCCAGAATTCCACTAATGTAATAAAGTACAAGTTATATTGATCTATCCTCAATTTCAAAAGACAATGAAAGAGGTATAAAGTTGTATTATTTCATCATCATGTTTATGATGATCATCATGATCAACGAAATCATCATCACCATCAACACCATAGCTATGAAGGAGAGATGATTGATCATATCCCGGTAGCTGAGTTAACAAATCACTCGCCAATCGTCCCCTATTGGAACTGATGGAAATGATGTAACACTTTGTATAACAATGCTTGTAATAGTGAGTTTTGTTTGTTTGTTTGTATGTGCGTGTGCGTGTGTGCGTGCGCGCGCGCGTGTGTGTGTGTGTGTGTGTGTGTGCGTGCGTGCGTGCGTGCGTGCGTGCGTGCGTGCGTGCGTGTGTGTGTGTGTGTGTGTGGAAATCTCTCAACAAGGCAAATACTCGATACACTGAAATAAAACGATTTACATACTTCACAAACATTTTACAAGGCGCGATTAATACCGCAACATAATTTAGTTTAAAAGATTCACAATTTTAAAATAATCTTTTTGTAAGAGTCTAGACCCAAGAAATGTAGAAACACAAGCTTTACCGTCACCGTTAGAACCTTTTCGACAAAGTCCTAAAGCTCTTTTCTTTATTTGTTCCCGTTAATCTTGGGTTTATCCGGATTTTCATAATCTAATTCTAACGGTCGTCTGAAAGCTGCTTAGGAATAGGCAATCACAATGAGACACACGCTGAACGAAATCAAGGTCTGTGAAAGAATTTAGGGATAACTTGAAGAACTCTAATCTGATTTTCGCTTCTTCATCCCTTTTCTCCCCAAACGATTAGGAGGTATTTTCGTCTATCACCAACCAGCGGGGTTCTTGAAGATCTATATCTTCCATTTCCTTTGCGAATCTCTGGTTGAGAAAAAGACTATAACGGTTCAATTTGAAAATAAAATGGAAGAAAAACAACGGCCGAGTTCCCGTTACCATGGGAGCAGAGAATAATCCCGTGGGATGATTTAAAATGGGATCCGTAAATCAAAGCGAGGTGCCATATTCATCGATATATGTATTTATAATATTGATGACTATAATTGCGAACACCTTGCGCTCGGTGCGAAATGCAGTGTTGTGTAGAATAAGCGCGCAAAAATAGTTTAGTTACAAAATGTTGGGACGCCCTCTTCATAACCATGTGTCCGTTTCATTGGGTACCTTTTACTTCAATGTTCAGAATTCACGTCTAATCATTGATCGAATCATAGACCTACAACATAAGTAAGTCTATGATCGAATAATGCTTTCGGTGCAATATGTTTCAGCAAAGTAATGTTGTGCTTCACACCTCTAGATCTACACTCATGTTATGTTTGAAATAGTGTTAAACAAACAAATGATTGGCTACAATCATGCAGCAGAATTGTAAATTATTTTAGTCACACAATGCAGTTGTAGTTTCAATTAATCACTAAATAAATGTATTATTTTAACGCAGTATCTTTGCAAATTTGAGTGCAAGCATACAATGTATAACCATTGATTTGTATGCGCTCCCCTAATAAAATCCACGGTTGGTATAAACATCGGAAATCGTATACAGTTACAATAATTGATGTTCGCTAAATACCTTTACGGTCCGTGATCTGTAACCACTAACCGCATTTCAAGATTGGTTTGTCTGCAAATAAGCTCTTTTTTGTTATATTTTCCTTCAAAAATCCACTGACGACATAATTAATTGTAAACTCCCGCTTTCACAAACAAATCGTCGACGAAGGTGATGATTTTCGACCGAGAAATGAAAGGACAAACAACCACAGTAAATATCTATTATCAAATATCATTTATAATCGTTGAGATATTGACTCCCCGGCGTAACAAAAAGGGAAGTATATTTTGCACGAGTGATTTTCGGTAAAAGGTTTCGAATTCTTGCGAGTGTTCCGTTTGTTGATTTTTCCACTTGGTGTACCTTTGTTTGTAGTAGTAGTATCAAGTGTCCCATTATTTCTAATAATGGTTTATTTATGTACACCTCCCACTGGTAATGGTGAAATGCGTACTTCTGCCAAGGAGGTATACCTTGCTTCTGCTTGTCATGTTCAGTAGATGTTTGCATACTAAGTATACTCAGGGATAGACTCCCATTTCCCTGGAGTACTATTCAATTGTTCTGTTTTTAATAAATTATATCGTTCATGAACAGATTTCTTTTGTTTCTTGCCACTTGGTCTACGCCCATCTCGTC
Source organism: Echinarachnius parma (assembly GCA_037951105.1). NCBI lineage: Eukaryota > Metazoa > Echinodermata > Echinoidea > Clypeasteroida > Echinarachniidae > Echinarachnius > Echinarachnius parma. The sequence goes on from JBAMJV010012575.1 coordinate 11,226, forward strand.
CTTTCCTACTTCGTCTACCAAAACAAAACAAAATAAAACACAAAATCAGACTCTTCTGATTGGAATTAGAATTGGAGAAAATATTTGAGCTCAGGGATTTGATAAGGGTTAGATTTTACGATTGGGGTCTAGTTTGGAGCTGAGGAACTAGAAGTTTTAGCTATCATCTAAATTCTAGGAGACCATTTGAGACGTACATACAATGGGGTGTAGACCAAACGAGTATAAATAATTTAGAACAGAAGTGGTGGTAGATTATACCGGGGAAACATAGTGGTACGCGTGTACATGTATCACGATGTTTGTTTTGATCATATAGCGTAGTTTTTGTTTTATTCTGAATTTAATGGCCCAACCTTATATTTACGTGAGGAATATGCCAAGTAAGCTAACATAATTATACACGGAAAGTATAATGACCTATTAATGTAATGATAGTCTTTCACAGTCACAATGTTCAAATTCTCATAATGACAGTTTCACGTCGCAACAACACTGTAAATACCAATGCTACCAGTCACATATTCAACATTGAGCGCCCAGCCCCCCGGGTTTATGGTTATTGGTTAATCGTTCCTAATAATCGCCGTCTAAAAGGGCTGAACAGAATTTAAAAAAATGGCATTTCCATTTTCATTGTCAGATTAAATTACACATTTTTCATCGCAAATATATAATTCTAAAGAGGTCCTGCATGAATAATCCTTTTGACGCTTTACCACAATCCGTTGGGAATGTGACGTCACACAAAGGCCGGGTGACGATGGCAGAGGGGGTCTTTGTTGCGAGTTGCCAAACTTAGCCTGTGAAACAGAAGAGTATACTTCATACAATTTGGAGAAAACTCGAAAAATATGATAAATCACGCATATTATATAGGCGAATCAAACGAATCTATGTTAAACATACCGATCAATATTTTGTACTTGCACTTTCATATTTATTACTTTAAAAACCCACGTATTACATTGAAATGAAAAGTCTCTGACAATTTGGGAACTAACTATAAGCGACTGGAATTGAGCTATGCTTAGCCCGTGAGAGCTGGTGGCGCGTGCTGGCTCAGATGCACCATACTACACAGGGTTCGATTGCACCTATTTTACACCTTGTTAAATGGGGGTTAAATGAAGCAAAATATGTCTGCCGTGCTATATACTGATTGTTTTAAAGGAAACGTATGTTTGATCAGAACAAGTGCAGCTTGTTTGTGCAACTACATTTTGGCTGTTATCTTTGGAACGAGTTAGCCTTATCTATATGTACCCCAAAGAGAGTGTACGGTGCAAGTAGTACAGAGTATAACAAATACCAGCTCGCTGGTCTAACAGTAACAGTAAGCGTGTGAGGTTGTTTGTGTTTAGTGATAACACGGATAAATATTAGCAGTAGATCTATGGTGATAACAATTCTCATACTAGTTGCGCAACTAGCAAGTACTATAGAGTGGTGAAGTGTGATGTCATAAATGATGTCATGAACATTTTTTTTTGAATTTTCAAATTTGGACTTCATTTTCAGAAAGAGCATAACAAACAATGCCCAAATACCGAAAATCAAAGGAATAGGTTTCGTATTGGCTGAGATATGCCCATCCGAATGATTTTGTTTGTCAATAGGCAATCAGTGTTATAGTGCACTGGTTCATAAATTTATGAACCAGTGCACTATATCACTGATTGCCCATTGAAGTAAAATTCATTCGGATGGGCATATCTCAGCCAATACGAAACCCATTCCTATGATTTTCGGTATTTGGACATTGTTTGTTATGCTCTTTCTGAAAATGAAGTCCAAATTTGAAAATTCTAAAAAAGTGTTTTGATGACGTCATGGCTTCTGTACTCTATAGGGAAGTGAACGCTTTCTCTCTTTCGTAACGTTATCCAGTTTCTCATAGAACAAAACTGTATATAGGATCCACTTTGCGATGTTTTTAACATAAAAAACAAGTGGGATTATAAACCATTCTCTCTTTCGTCATGTTATTCAGTTTCTCTTCATTACATGTATATTATAGAACAAAACTGCACGACCCGCTTTACGATGATTCATAACATCAAGAACATAGGGATCAAAGCCCCCCCCCCCCCCCCCCCCCTCTCCCCATCATACAACACACACTTATCGAATACCGGTAATCATTTTGCATTTGGGGGAAAAGGAATGTCCTGCCACTTCGAGCTTTAATTAATTAGTATGCGTTCATTAGTATAACACAACACTAAGTGATTTTCTGCGCGATGATGGGTATTGAATTTCACCATTGTGATAATGAACTTGAAGCTTCCACTGAACTGAAGATAAAAGCGACACTTCATTTTCCATTATTTTCCTCTCCCTTGAGATTGAGAAGGGGAGAAGGAAAATTCGCTTCCAATTACACATTCTCGCAAGATGAAGAAGGATCTGTCAAACATTCTTGAGATTTGGAGGACTTTGGGAGAGAGAGAGACAAAAACAAAATAGAATACACGCGCGAATTTCACTCGGAAATAAGCCATCAAAATCGAGAGTCTCTTTGCTAACGAGGCGGGTAATCCATTTCACTCGATCACTCAGCGAGTGAAAATGTGCGCGCACCGTGTGCGATGCGTGACATAACATTGGTGAAGAAGGGATACGATACCAGTCTATGCTCCCAGCTCATTTCGCACCCACGCTCTCATTCGTGTTTTGTCGTCTGCTTTAGTTTGTGGTATGCATACAAAAGCCTCCGGGTGCTACCCATAGTTTGACGGGCCACCGACAACTGCGCTATCTCTCGACCGGTGCGGTGGGACTCTTGCTACCTCTAAGCTCAGTCACTGTAGACAACGATTTATGTAAAGTAGTGGACGGTGAAAGCGCTTCGTCAATTACTACATCGATTATTGCCTCTGGAACTGAGAGAGTTAAAGTAAATTGATGCGCTCATGTAGACTAAACATGACAGGTCAAGGATAAAGGTGAAAATTGCGAAGGATAACCATTTTTTCTCTTCGTCCGTTGATGGTTGGTTGATGGCCTGCTGTTTGTCAAACGTCCGGTTGCCATTTGCCATTATGGTTTGACTTATGATGAAACGTGGACTCGTACATTCTGGATATTGCCGAAACGGAATTATGCTAGTGGAAATCGTGTCTCTTAATACCAATACAGCTACAGCAACGAGTCCTGTTACGTATTTTGGATTTGTTCAGTTTTGATCTTGGTCTTGCGGATTTATAACGAGGATAAATATAACGGATACTTTGTGAATTCGAGGCAAGAAAAAGGAAAATTTCTGGATTTTTGTTGTCATAATTATTTTTCGTCATGGCGAATTCATCTGATTTCCCACTCATAACGGAACTTCCCTTCACCGACTCAGCGGGGATGATGGAAACCTCCCCCGTGAGCCCAGCGCTTGAACCGGATAGCGACGACTGGTTTCGCTTCACGGACTACTCGCAGCGCTCCATCGTCGCGTCGATGTTCATCCTCGCCAGCGTGCTGGGGACAGCGGGCAACTCCCTCGTCATCATCGCCGTCGTCTTCTCCAGGAAACTGCGGACGATTACGAACGTCTTCGTGGTGAACCTTGCAGTTGCTGATCTGCTTACGACACTCGTGCTGCCGTGGAACGCCGTCGCGCTGCTAGCCACGGGAGGGTGGCCGCTGCCCGAGTGGGTATGCAGCGCTGCTGCGGGAATCCTCTTCACCTGTGTAGGGTGTAGCCTCTACACGCTGGCATCCATCGCGCTCAACCGCTACATCCTCATCACCAAACGCCTCCAGAGCTACCAGGCCATCTTCCGGATGCGCAACCTCGCCATCTGGATCTTCTTCAGCTGGGCCATCCCGTTCTCCGTGACCGTCGTGCCGCCACTCGCCGGCCTGGGCGAACTCGGTTTCAACGCCAAGTACCACACGTGCGCGCAGAAGTCCGTGCACCCCCTCTCCGACTACTACGATATCCTCCAGGCCCTCGGATGCTATCCGGTCCCTCTTGTCGTCATCGTCGTCTGCTACATCAAGATCTTCCTTCACGTTCGTCATCATCTCAGGTAAGTAAAATCACAAGTTCCCAACTCCCAAGTCTCCAAGTCCAAAATCGATCTTGATAGAGGTTCAAAGAGCTTACGAATATCACTGGCCGAAGGTATCGAACTGTCCAAAAACGACTAATTCTTCTCGAGTCATGCGAGTCCAATCATGACAATTGTTCATGAATGATGATGTTTTATCATTGTTTATTGTGGCTGGTTTCAGAAAGTTCGAAAATAAAGCTGTATTTTATTTTTGTCTGTAGGTCCATGCTGTCGACGTCAGCGACGTCGTGTCCCAGCAGCAACGAGAACGAGATGTCCTCGTCAATCGGTGAAACGTCCGTCCCTCACGTTAACAGGTACGTTCTACTTCTGTTCTAGAATATATAGTTGCCAGTGACTCAGTGAGAGCTACCAAATTTTACCAAACATGATATCATTTTGGCCAATGGTAGGTCCAATCCAATAAGTACCTACTACTTACTGCTGCATGCTGAATAAATTGTTGTCGAAAATCGAAATGGCAGTTTGAATATGACCTAAGCCAAGGGTAAAAAAAGAAACTCCTTGGTTTGGTATATGGGAGTGAAGGTGTGAAACTCATGAAGAGTTATTGATTCTCTATAAAAGCTGGTCACCATACGCATGTAGTTTCATCCTAAAGTTTTAGGTGTTAGAATTGCTTGACTTTAGTTAGTTCAGTCTGGAATATACTTACTTTACTATAGTATTATGTACACTCATTTTGTTAACTGAACACAAAACGTTAATTATAGCAATTATACGTTAATAGCAAGCACGGTGCAAACATGAACGAGATTAGGTGAAAACCGTTCAATTACCAGCAGCAGTAAAATAAAAATGACGGTATGAAATATCCGACTCTCTGGATGAACTCGCTCCATTATTTGAAATGAGCTGGGATCGGCCAATAGTTCACTATACTATTTGTTTTGTTATGATATTATCATTAATTTTGCTAGCCAATCGTTTGCCAACACCCTTTGCCTTAGTGGTATAGCATTTTTAATAGCATGTTCATAGAGGTGGGATGACCTCTCTGGCATGTCTAACCAGCAGCACTGTGACGGGGAGTCAGTACAAATTATTATGAACTAACTGTAATTATTAATAGTATTAGCAAAATATACGTGGCTAAGTTGTATAATTGTATATCTCATTCTCGCTAACATGTTACACTTTGATGAGGGCAAGTATATAATAGTGTCACGTTTTTTAAAGATTGTTTTATACCAAACACCCCTGTAAGGCTGTAGCCGTAGGCGCTAGGCTGTCTAATTGTTGGCACTCTGCTCAGGTGGACAACTGGGGAAGGGGTTCGGGGCACTGTTTAGGCGTTTTTTCTCAGTACACTACTTTATACACATGAGATCATGCATGAATCACATAAACTGTTTGGATGGAATAATAACATCATGTACTCCTAACCCCCTTTTGCAATGTTTGGGGCTTATCTCGGGATCCCTTCCGGTAGCTGTTACCCCTGGTCTGGGCCAGCTGTGTGTTTGTGGCCTATGATTAATATGATTAATGTGTAGTAAGCAGTAAGCAGCGTTGTTTGTGTTTAGACTTGAGACTTAACTGATACTGGGATTGCCTTTAGGCATGGAACTTGTAGTTGTTGGTCCAATGTTTTGTGGGACGTTTTGGCAAAGTGCAGTAAGCAGTTGACTTAGAAGTTAGAACGTATACCCTTCGAATGGGACTGCATCCAATGAATGTACACTTTTGCGTCTTCAATTGAATTGTGTTCTAAATGTCTGAGCTACCATTTTCCACCACTGGGGCTTGTGGTAACATTTTGCATTCTGCACCATGGCATATACCTATTCACCATTTTGTAATGTATGCTTGTTCATCCTTTCTATTATGTCAATCTTTACCCGCTCAGGAGGTGGACACGAAATTAATTGTACCATAATTAAAACCGTGGTTGAAGCCCATATTTGAACCTGTTACAAAATACCAGTCTCCGGGTGGAAAGTTTCTCAACGTGTTCATAAAACGGTGCATGATGCACCCGCCACCCCATGTATGATTTTCAGATGCATGTAACATTTATTGCCAATATTGAATGGAAATCAAGTAAAAGTCCAACATTATATTAAAAAATTATGATATAACTTGATTTTACTACTAGTACTCGAGTCTCATTTTAGGGAGTCAAAGTTTTGTCAAACCGTTAAAGTGCTAGTCTTCGGCCGCACGTGAACACAAGCGCTATACCTGTCATTTGTTTTCCGGTAACCCATCGGCCAACTGTGTTTGTGGCCAGTTATGTCAGTTTGTCACAGCACGATCGCAGCAAGGTGTATATTCTGCACGGATTTTGTGTGCTTTGTTGTAGTACGTGTTATGCCCCCCCTTGCTGTTTCAATTATACCAATTATTGTTTTGGATGTGATTTTTGAGGGATTTTAGAAGTTGACGAAATAATACAGGAGGGTATCATCTCAAAGACAGAGATTGTAAGCTAGCTTTGCCAGGGATACGGGGCCCTTTATACGATTGAAGGGACGAAGCATATGAAATGCATACATTTTCATGCGGAATAAGAAAATAAAATACAGAAGATACCTGTATTTTTAGCAGCTGAGCTGACTTATCATTATTGAAATAAATAAGATACTTTGACAAAGTATTATTGATAAAGCCGAATCAGTCGAATAAGTACTCAAATTATTTGTTGGATTCTATTTCTATAGGGTCTTTGAAATGCTACGCCAGCATAATGGGGCATGCACTTTAAACGATTGCAGCAATAATCGGGTTATTTGTGCACAATAAAGTATATAAAATATACTACTGCAGCTACAACTACAACATTCGCCCTTACGAAAACACCGTATAGAAAGAAATGCCAAAATGATACAACAAACATAGAGATCAGTACTTCAGTCAGTCGGTGCTCGTAGTTGTACCAAGACCAAGTGTTTTCGAGACAACAAAGACAGTTCGAGATTTCACTCATTTCAGTCAACATCTCGTTCTGACACTGTTTGACATCCAAACGCCGTAGGGATCGCGTGTAGAACAGGTACTAGAAAAAAAAAACACAAATTTTCGAAGCATTTTTCATACTGCATATATATACCCAAAGTTACGCTTTTGTTTAGGCTGAGACATATTTTGTAGGTGACTACGAATAGTGGATTTGATATCCTCGTATAATCTCTCAAATGGATTTTTAGGACAAAGCCATGGAAGTGGACAAATATAAATTGTCAATCTTGACGAACAAGCTGACACGCGCGCGCACACACAAAAGGGCACAAACAAATGTTATTTTTTGTTCACAACCAAATGCGATTGGGGTAGATTAACGCCTTGGGCGCTAATATTCAAAATGAAATTGAATTGAATTTGAACCTATTCATGCTAAAGAGTAAAGTATTAAATAGGCAATGCAAATAAGCCTCTGAATGAATCGATTAGGGAAAAAGTCGGCCTATAAAGTATAAACTAAAAGTAAGTAGGTAATCATACCACATCGACATAAATATTTTTGCACTGCAGATGTGGATTGATATGAGTATGACCATGTTGCTTGGTTTCGATTACATGATTATGAGGCTTTATTGAGATGTTCGAGCAATGAAGTAACCTTTATTTTGTTTTATTACTGCTTTAATTATTCATTACTCAATAATTCGGTGGTAGTGTCTGATGTGACAGCATTTATTCAATTTCAAAAAGCTGCGCGAACTACCCGTTTATCTGATGTACACGTGACACTGTTGGTTTTTATTAATATTAATGATGTTACTGGTGTAACATGATCTTGTGTCAAGATGTTAATTCTACATTTATTGCAGCTTAACAACTTCCCTAGGCTACCATAAAGTGAGGCCATGATGGGGTATTACTTTTCTTTACATCCCAAATATGGACATCTAAATAAATTAGCATCGTAAAAGAATAGTTTTTACTAAATAGAGTGGGCTAAATCAGACTGCTGCTGGTCGATTTCAGGTATTCATGTTCAGTATGCGTCTTCGTATGACACGTGACACTGTATTGAGATGTTAATTCGATATGACAAGCCAATAATGTCTCCAAGTCCTTTCATTAGATTGCGATGTATATAGATATTATAGACTAATGAAAACTTCAACATGATCAATTAGCATCATCAATAAATTTCTGCAAAATAGGCATGCAATAGTATGTGACTATGTACCGGTATTACGTCATGTGATCCTGCACGAAGACGCTGATTAGTTGTGACAGGTCCCCGGGCGGCTGTTTGACTGGAGCAGCTGAGAGTAGCCATCTCCGCTGGAGACAAATTTACTCATTCATTCATCCATCGTCCTGCTAACCCATTGCCTACAGGAACGTAGTTTATCATGCAATAACTACATATAAATGTAAATAATTAGGAGGGAGTGGGTTACCGATTCGAATTCCTCTGTAGGGAAGGAAGTTATGACAGTGTAAAACAGTAGTATCAGCGCGACCAATCAAACTCCAGACAGTCGTGTGACGTAGTGACGTACATGTATCTGTGTCGGTGACCATCTTTGTCCATCAGTCACACTGCATAACTTGTTCTTCAAATCTCCTTTGTGTTTGATGGACACGAATTACAACATTATTAAATGTATATGTCCGATTACTTATTCAATAGCTACATGGTTTTAATACTTCCCTGTAAGAAGTATGGCAAGGAAAAATATGATTACCCTGAACCCTAGGCTACCGTAACTTTAAGTTCAAACCAAGTGCTATCGATTCCTTTAATGAAGTGACAAAGAAAAGTATTGCGCTTTAGTCAAGTTCAGTGATTTGTTTCCCATAATCGAGCCTCAACAGTCTGACAGTCGCGCGACATGGCAACCTTTTATCGTCTATCATCTTTGTCCCTGCTATAAGTCTCTCAAGAAGGTCTTCTTGTGATTTTGTAAAACAAACAAAAAACCACGAAAAACAAAAAACAGATAGCCATACGTGTCATCCCTATTCCGTTCTCGCTTAATATTAAAGGGAGTGTCCGCCTTTTACAAATCGTCTGAACAGTTTCCAGCTATCGTGAGCGGAATTTTGCACGGGCGAAGACTCGTAATGCAATATATTTGACGTTACGTCGCTGTTATTCTTTTGAGGTCTATATCTCCACGAAAAGGAGATTTTAAGCCCTAATTTCAGTAATTTGTTCAGGGAAGCTGTTAAATGACATTTTCTTTCATATAAGACAATAACCTCGCAACTTTTGAAATTTGGCTTGCAAAAGGCGGACACTCCCTTTAATGTGTCCATCGTATAACAAAGGAACGTATCGCGTGCTATAATAAGATTACAATTATATTCAAACTTTGGTTTCATGTCGCCGTCGGTAGCCTCAACAGTCGTGCAACATCACAACCTTGTACACTCTAAAAACACCCGGGTCAGAATTGACCCGGAAAAGAGTCCGTTGGAGCCACACTCCGTTCAGGGTCAAAAAATGACTCGGAATAGGGTCACGAAGACCCGGAATGGGGTCACATCACCCCATTCCGAGTCATTTTTTGACCCGGAATGGAGTGTGGCCCCAACGGACTCTTTTCGGGTCAGTCTGACCCGGGTGTTTTTAGAGTGTATCATCATCCAGGTCCGTGCTACCTTGCTACAACCTTACAACATGTACAAGAGCATAAGAAGGTCTACTTGTCATTTTGTCAAAAAGAATAACTGTGGAAATTCATGTCATCCCATATTTCAAGTTCAAGTTCAAGTTAGTTTTATTTGTCCAAATATGGAAATTCGTTTGGAAGATACAAGGTTCAAAACAACACTTACAAGATACAATAATACATCCAAACAACGTTTAGGCTCAATCAATTAACTTATTCCTAAGAACTGGCAAGAAGGGAGTATCAAAAAGGCTTAACAAATTTATGCTTTCTTTCAAATAATAATGAAATATTTTTTCATTTAATTCATATGTATCTATTGTCTATTCTTATATCAGTCCATATGTCACGTCGGGCTCATAACTCATATACATCGTCATAACTATTTCATGCCAGCACATTATAATTCCATGTCATTTAAGTGCGCTATATAAGTATCCACTATTATTATTATTATTATTATCATTATTATTATTATTATCATGCATTATATTATTCCACTATTTGTTCACTCATTTACTCACAAAATGAAGTATAACAAAAGCTAGGTATCACATGACTTCAGACCTTGCCGCCACCTTGTTTCCAAGATAGCGCCCCAACAGGCGCACGACACAACAACCTTATGTCAGAAAATTTGTCATGTTCATGACAATGAACTTTGGTGAAGAAGTGCAAGTTTTTAAAGGAATTACAATCATTTGCCTATTTATTGAGTATTTGGTATGATAATTCCTTGTTATTATTATCCAATATCAGTTAATTCTTTGTTGACGATCTGATTTCAGTGCGTTTGTCCCGATGCGATCTTTTCTAATACGAAGTTAATGTGTAATTTGTAAGTTTGTATTTTCAACAAATTATACCAATAATCGTACAACATGCATATTTCGAGACACTTTGCTCATATTGCTGTGCTTGTAAATCAGTGCTGAAATGCTGATAAGATCTTTGTGAGACTTGTTAAAGGGGCCCTGCAACCCAAATGCATGTTGACCTCTGTTCATCTGTATTAGTGTACACATTCAATATTTGTAAACAGTTGGACCCAAATATGTTTTGTATATTTTTAAACATTTTATCATTTATTTGTCTTCATGTTGCTAAGCCCCACCTCCTAAAAAACCCTCCAGAGCAAATTCTATTGTTGACCTGCAGTGACATCATTTGTCAATCACTGGTCAGCTACCATGAGATTAACAAAAGATGAAAGTACACAAAGATTAGGCTAATCACAATAGCATCACACGGTTGAATAGAATACCAACTCACACAACTTCAATTACAATAGCTGTTGCTATGTCAGAAGAAAAGCACTGTCTAAGCTATTGCGACCAGTGATTGACAAATGATGTCACTGCAGGTCAACAATAGAATTTGCTCTGGAGGGTTTTTTAGGAGGTGGGGCTTAGCAACATGAAGACAAATAAATGATAAAATGTTTAAAAATATACAAAACATATTTGGGTCAAACCGTTTACAAATATTGAATGTGTACACTAATACAGATGAACAGAGGTCAACATGCATTTGGGTTGCAGGGCCCCTTTAAATTACAATTCACTTTGTTAGCAAACTCCTCTACAATTCGTCTGATGAATATCCATTATCATAATTTATAAACGTTGAGATTTAACAATAGTTACGTTGACATAATTATGACCTAACGAGTTGATTAGACCATAGACTTACAACATATTAGACCGTATACTCAAACTTTAAATGTAATACATGTTTAAAGAATAATCCAGTTCTTTATATAACCATGGATTGTACTAGTACAATCCATGATATAACAGTGCTACTGCTAAGCGAAACCCATTGCTACAAATAGCTGCTAAATAATAACATTCTGAACGGGATGAAATCCTGAAACTGAAAGGGAGTCCGGAGTCGCTCATCAAGAAAAAAAAAAAATTCTACTCATTATTTGTATCGATTGTTGTGGATGTTATCGCGTGGGAAAATATTTAATATCCTGCTTTTATCTCTTCATTCAAGTATTGACAAAGCATGTTGCAGATGACACTAATGTGTTATGTTGGTAATTAGAGAGGCATCGAACTGTATAGTTACCAAACTACCCTATTATCTGTGGGATATTTCCATCAAGGGTCAATACAATAAAACTGTTTTGTCGTGATAAATAAAAACATGTTTAGCAACACGACTCCCATGTTATTCGTGGAGGCATTGGTAACATTCCAACGATTTATTTTGTTCACCTTTCTGTTATACAGAGATACGTCCAAACGGCACTCTCTTTTGTTACTCACTTTATCTGATAATAGGTGGTTTATGTATTACTTGTATAGCGGATCGAAGAGGATTTTGTAGTCTGTATAGGTGGTTTATCTTGCTCGTCGCGAAAAGCAAACTTCCGAAACCAAAAGTAAAAGCATACAAACTCTTCGTAAGTAGTGAGTATTATGGTAAGTACGGTTTGTGTATATATTGCGCTTAGGATAACATTGATTGAGCGAAGCGGTTGAAATGTTTAGTTTAGATTTATTTAATGGCACACCTTTGTAAACTGTAATTCGTTCCCAAAAGACAACACAAAACAAAAGGGAGAAGAAAGAAATACAATACATACTATATACCCCTCACTTCATAGACATTGGGTTAGCCCCCCCCCCCCCCCCCCCCCCCCACTCTCGTTCAATTCCACTAATAATTGTTGTAGATAATTGGCCGTACGTGCGAAATGCAGGTGGATATAAAGACCCCCGGTATGTCAATTATCATAATTTGAAAAATAAACACCGTCAAATATCTCACACCGTTATTATAGATACTGTAGCAAAGTAAAAAATACACACAATAAGCTATCCCAGCAGGTATTAGGGAATTTAGCAAAGTATTAGGTAGCCCCACAAATGCAATTCTGTGTAGGGCTTCTTTTTTGTTCTGCCATTGTTTGTATTGCGCACCATTCGTAGGCGGTGAGTGACCCGAATAGAATACCACTTCGTGGCGTAGCCAGGTTACCCCTCCCCTAAACAAAAAAGTCATAGACATAGAAGGGGGGGGGGGGGGGGGGGGAGGCATTGATTTCAAATGAAGCATGAAGAATTGAAGTTATTGGGGGGGGGGGGGGGGGGGGTTAAAGCCTGTACCCTAAATAAGTGTGCGTAATTAAAACACTTTATTGTCCATTCCTTTCTGAGCTGGGCATAAGGTGCCATGAGTGGGGGGGAGGCAATAAATAATTGAAGATGGGGCAATTTACCGTGTCTATATATTGGTCGTACATAATTATGTATTTATTTATATATAATTCAATAAATAATGCTTGTTGTATAACATAAACGGTGACCCTAGCTACTCAAATGCACTGCTTATAGCCTCTGCCCCCTGTCCCCTCCCCGTCGTCTAGTTTGACGGACAACTAGACGGACACTACAATAATGGTGGCTACGCCATTTATACTGACACGTAATTTGGACACTCCTCTTATCCCAATATTTTCACGTTTTCCCACGAGCCCACCGTTCTTTACATTTCACCTGTGGTTTATTTGTGGAATGCCTGGCCCATTGTGACTAGACAATAGAGTCGAGGATAGCGTATCCTTCGGTTCGGATCTGCTCCAACCTCAGTTTTTCATATACTTCGATGGACCAGAGTCACCAGACAGACCTAACCACTAGAATTTAGTATAAGTATTTTTGCACAATAGAAAAGTAGTATTGTATACTGTATTTTATTTGAGTATCAGTGCAGTTGTTTTAATCCCAGTCTAAATGCATTCGATCACGGACGTCATAATGACACAAGTCATAAGATAAATATTACGGTGACGGTACTATATAAGCAAAGTAGAAGATATTATTTTAAGAATTTACCACCAGAATACAAGCTTGTAGTTGTACTGTTAATAGAATGTATGTGTTTGTCCAAATGAAATTAAAACAAAAATGAAATACAACGATTTAATAACTTTTGTTAACCCACTTCATATTATACTAATTATACCAACATATATCGGGTAAAACAAGAAATTGCTCTGTCCATATTTATGTAGTGTTGACTTGTTTATGTTATTTGTTGTATGCAAAATCATTCGAACATATGAACATAGAATATAAATAAGATTGAGGCTTCAGGTCGCTTTCATTTTCACTTTTCCAAAATTTCTTAAACTTCTGACGAAATTACGAGAACTTGCCCTATCTCGTTTCATGATGATTGATGTTGATATTGTGTTCCTTGCTGAACTAATTCACCAAAAAGTTGGGCGACTATTTATTCCATCAATGGTCAAACTTTACTTTCCCTTTGTTTGTTATGCTTGCCAGTGCCACGTCTTTGATACAACTACAAGTTAAGGGATCCCGTCATCTCCGTGATTGCCATATTTGAAATGTAAATGTAATATCGTAATGGTCCCCCGATATTTGAGCGAGGCCGCAACCGAATGCCCGCGCTTCCGTACACCCAAGTCTCTTTGTCATAACAGCAGAAGGACTACTTTTAAATCGCATTATCATGTTCCTCATCTTTCATTCTTTCCCTTCGCATATTGGGTCGAACTTTTTGAATCATGACCCATCGAAAAAAAATGTTTCGATATCCAGCACCCATCATACAGATTGAACTTGTTTTTTTTTTCCATTGGTCCCGTTGCAGGAAGAGATACAATCGATTGTAATTGTGAGTCAGAAACTTTGCGCGTTTCAACCAATCAGATTCGCGCATTTAGCACACATGATCTGACTTACAATCGATTGTATCTCTTTCTGCAACGGGGCCAACGTTGGGGGGCAAGTAGCCTACTACTATCAAGATTTCGTATGAAGATTTTGTGGCCTGAAACAGTGAAACCTCAAACTGGTGGCCCAAAATCATGAAGAGCAACATTGACACTTCTGTTATATTTGGGTTACCCATTTATTTCAGGAAAGTATGGACCATAATCATAATTGGCATTTTTTTTTTTTTCATGATTCCGAGTGTCTGGGACTGGGACCCGCAGAATCAGTTGGCAGTTGCTGGGTGGCGTATAATGTTGTTATAACGCGCAGTAAAAGCATTTTCAAGATGTGCGTATTGTTGTGTGGTCGGAACTCCTTGGTTAATAATATTATATCGCCTTGAAATTCAGTCTTCTGCTTTCATTTTGAGGGTTTTTATGTTCCTTCGTCACCTTGGGGCAATGTTTACATTTCCAGCAAAATAAAATCCGTAAAATCAGCAATCCAAAAAAAAAAAAAAAAAAAAAAAAAAACCTTCCATAGAATCAGGCATCAGCGCCCACGGTCGAAAGCTTCTCTTTTGTCGTCGGCAAGCTGGCGTGCCATAAACAAGAGCAGCACTGCTTTTCACGGACCTGCAGCACCTGAACTCAACGTAAATCACCTCGAATTTGAGGGACGTAAAAAAGAGCTAGAAAGAGAGAGAGATAAAGAAATCTCTAATCCCAATCTATAATCAAAAGCATTCACCTGTCCTCTCTTTGACAGGTGCTTTTTTTATAACCCTATAAATTGCATCAGATTGAATATAGGAGGTTAACTAAAGGGTATCAGTTCTGAAACATGAAATGGATAGAGGTGGTCTTTCTGAAACGGTTTGATTGTTGGTAAAAGGGGATTAGGGCTATCATGTTTTTTTTTTCTTTCTTCTTTTTTTAACAATGCCGCTTTTTCTTTGAACCTGTCCTGGAGTTAAATGACTCATGGACTATTAATATTGTTCATGATATTTTCTGTCATTTGAATTGTGAACATTTCTCGGAAACAAAACATACTTATACACAGTCTACTGTCTGTGTTTCATAGACCTGTTAAAAAATCCCAGTAACACTCTTGTAAAGGCAACGATGTCAGAGATATTTAGTGAAATTAATATGAGATGATTATGATTTCATCGATATCTGCGATGATCATCACGCTCGCTTGTCACCGGGTACCAATTAATTACAGACGGTGAGTCATCACCACCGTTGACTTTTGTGTTCAAGTAAAAGAGTGAATGATACAGTCACATTTTGGCTACTAACGGCTATTTTTGAATGATAACAGACTTTTTACTCAGTCGTTTGTAATTGTGTATACCTTTCGAGCATGGTGGAGTTATCAAGTTATAGCTATTAGTTTGTAATGTAATGGTGCAGGTTTTGGTTACTAAAATCCAGTTTGACCAAAACTCAACTATCTCAATTTCGGTAGACACACGTTTCACCGTTTGTACCTGCTCAATAATTCGAAAAATGAGGTCGCTACTTGGATGAACTTGAAATAATTGCATAATATATATTTTAAGAAGCTGCACTAAACTTATAACGAGATATGTTGCAACTTTGACTATAATACAAAGGGGTACATTATTCAAACGAAAAAAGCAGCGTAAATACTATTATAGTGGACCGAGGTTAAGCAATATAAATAATATCTGCATGTTTGTTTTCTTTTGATTTTATTTAATGGTGGATTCATTATTGCTTTTCTACGAACACAGGGTTGCATGATTATAATTTTAGGTGGAAACCTAAATATTTAAGTCACCTGTTCACCTATTGTTTGTTTTACATTCAATAACGGGTGAATTTTTACGTGGTTTCATTTTCACAAAATGATTATTTATTGCTTGCTCCGCATTATTCAAACGAAAAAAGCAGCGTAATATAAATAATATCTGCATGTTTGTTTTCTTTTGATTTTATTTAATGGTGGATTCATTATTGCTTTTCTACGAACACATGGGTCGCATAATTATAATTTTAGGTGGAAACCTTAATATTTATGTCACCTGTTCACCTATTGTTTGTTTTACATGTTTTACATTCAATAACGGGTGAATTTTGACGTGGTTTCATTTTCGCAAAATGATGATTTATTGCTTGGGAGTCCGTGGAAGCTTACGAGGCCTATCTTCGGACCCATGTGTGTGTACAAGATGGGACTCCGTAAATCACTGTATCCGCTTGTGTCTTTGTTTATTAAAGGGATGTACCGATGTAGTAACTTTTGTTGGCATGTGCAGAAAGTGATGACTGGTTGGTAATGGTATAATGTGTAGTTTTGTGATCTGATATTGTGTGAACATTGCACGTTAAATGGAAGTTATAATATGTGGCCAAGTAATAAGCGAAAATTAAAAGTTAACATCGCTAACTCATTGCCCTGATTTTGTACACAGTCATAACTTTCCACTGGATGGATACAAATCCGAACACGTCAATCATAAACATCTTCCTAACAAAATAACAAAAGGGAAATTCGAAAAAAAACATAAACCTGTTCCATTCTTCTATTGGTAATACAAATTACAAATACAACAAAGTATGAGAGAACCACTACTCTAGACATGCTAGAGGGTTGAGTTCTAAGTTAGTTTTGTGGATTTGGAGAATATTACTATACGTAGTAACTTTGTCGGAATCGACCAAACTCTCTTGCATCTCTAGTAGTTCTTTTAAACCTGGTAGTTTTCCTCTTACTATGATACAGAAGTATGCAACCCGCTTGTTTTTTTCTTTCTTTAAACGTCTTCTTTGTTATTGAGATAGTTATGATTTGATTTGAATAAAATTAAAATCCCAGAAATCATTTCAACTGCATGTGTACAAAACTTCACGCGAATTCTGTCTCCCGGCTTGTCAAGTAACATCTCAAACATATTGATGAATTCAACGAAGCAAGTTGACATGTTTTTTTCTTCTAGATCTGAAGTTTGTTTTTGTTTCATCGTTATCTGCTTTAAAGTGGACTCGTCTTATCAGTTATGCCAACTGCGTTTGATGTATTTATGTAATTGTCAATTGGTTTCCGGTATAGTAAAGCATTAACACCATTTGGCATCACACATGCAGTTCGCGCTCGTCACGATTATATATATGTACGTGCTTCGTATCGTTCGTAGTTTCAGTTGTTATGCCTCCACCAACGAAGTGGCCGGAGGCATTATGTTTTCGGGTTGTCCGTCCGTACGTACGTCCGTCCCGTTTTCGTTCTTGCGATATCTCAAGAACCGGTTGACGGATCAATTTCAAACTTAGTATGCGTGTACATATTGGGGTGACAATTAGTAGATTTTAGGGGTCATGAGGGGGTCTTTAGGTCAAAGGTCAAGGTCACAGGGAGCAATATATATGCAAAAACAGCTTGTAATAGCAAAATCTCAAGAACCGAATGTCAAATTTCAATCAAAATTGGTATGTGAATGTATCTTAGGGAGCCAATGAATCTGTACAATTTGGGGGTCATGAGGTCAAAGGTCAAGGTCACGGGACTCGATAAATACATGCAAAAATACTTAAATAGCTTGTAATGGCAAAATTTTAAGAACTGAATGTCAGATTTCAATCAAACTTGAGTACCTGAATGTTTCTTAAGGAGCCAATTAAGCCATACAATTTTGGAGTCATGAGGTCAAAGGTCAAGGTCATAGGACTTTATAAATACATGCTAAAATAGCTTGTAATGGCATAATCTCAAGAACTGAATGTCAGATTTCAATCAAACTTGGTACCTGAATGTATCATAGCCATACAATTTTGAGGTCATGAGGTCAAAGTTCAAGGTCACAGAATTCATAGATGCGAAATAGCTTGTAATTGTAAAAACTCAAGAAATGAATGTCAGATTTCAATCACACTTGGTACCTGAATGTATCTTATGGAGCCAATGTAGCACTATAATCTTGGGGTCATGAGGTCAAAGGTCCAGGTCACAGGACTCATTATACATGTACAATATATGCCAAAATAGCTCGCAATTGTGATATCTCAAGATCTGGTTGATGAATTACCATCAAAATTGAGTTTACAGTATTAATTCAGTGCATGTTAATTTTGGCTTGATATAAAAATTGCGTGATATCGGAGGCATAATTTTCGACTGCGCGCAGTCGAAGATCCATCTAGTTACGTAGTGTTTCGTAAATACATGTTCATGAATTATGACGGTTGTGTTGGCACTGTGCACTTGTTCTGCTATTTAATTAATCATTAACCAGAGAAAACCCCATCATGTCTCTGATCCATACAACGAGGTACCTCCCTGATCCAACGAATACAGTAAGACCACTCCCTCAGAAACCCATACAACATGCTTTCGGGGAATGGGGAATGGGAAAAGTAAGTTTTATATTCATTAACAAGAAAAGCTTTCATTGAAACTAGCAAACAAACAAACAAACAAACAAACAAACAAACAAACAAACAAACAAGCACACATACACACAAACAAACGAACACACACACAAACAAACAAAGGAAAATGAAATACAGACAAAGAACCATTGATTTCCATATTTCCCTTTGGGACAGAACAAGAGGAAGAATGTTTTTGCACGTTTACTATACCTGACCACAAACCTGGTCCTGGTAATACTAAAAAGTTGTGAACTTGAAATTATCGAAATAAACAAACACAACAAAAAGAAACACCGACTGACTGAGTTACCTACTTCCCACGAAAAGTCTTAAAAACTCTCAAGAGGGAGGAAGGAAGAGATATTACGCTCCTTTTGGGTGAAGAAAGACGTTCCTCTGTTCATTGTCCTAAACCACCCCACCCCACAATCGATATCGCAGACCTTGCGTTTCGTCCGACTAAACGCAAATTACTTGTGACGGCCAAGGTCGCGTGGTTAACCCCACTTTCACTCCTATTCCAACAAACTTTTGGCAAGTTTTCGGGATAAGTGGTTAATTGCTCAATTTCGCCCATTTCCCGCGTTCCGCTCATTGTCAGTTCGGTGGTCCTCTTATCTATATATGTATGTGTATTTTGGTTCAAATCTGATTTTTGTTCGGCCCTGTTGCAGAAAGAGATACAATCGATTGTAAGTTACAATTTATTAATTGTCAGTCAGGTCATGTGTTCTGAATGCGCAAATCTGATTGGTTGATTCGCGCAAATTCGCTGACTTACAATTAATTGTAACCTATACAATCGATTGTACCTCTTTCTGCAACGGGGCCTAGTATGGTGTGTTATCGTGCATGAAATAACGTGAATCGATTGTGATCGAGCTGTCCTTGATTCTTCCCAGTACATTTTTGGCAATTTTGTTCTACGAGCATGGTGTCTTTAACTATTGCTCAACCAAACCCCCTTAGGTAATCATGCAATGGTTATGATAGAGTACCGAAACAAATAATAATCGCCTTCAAAATACCAATCGTGACAATTCACTATCCCACATCAGGGTCCCGTTGCAGAAAGGGATACAATCGATTGTAAGTTAACATTGATAATTAATTGTACGTCAGCGCGTTTCAACCAATCGGATTCGCGCATTAAGAACACATGATCTGACTTACAATTAATTGTAACTTACAATCGATTAAATCTCATTCTGTAACGGGGCCCTGGTCATACTTAATCATTTTATATTACCTGTAGAGATCCTTTCAATATTCATGTTCAAGCTGCAATTAAATTTGTAAAAAATTCAACAAAGACAAGTTGATGACGTGTTTAGTTCTCACTCGTGGTTTATGTATTAAACCATGCGTGAGAACTAAACACGTAATCGATTGTGTAATCGATTGTAAGTCAGGTCATGTGTTCTGAATGCGCAAATCTGATTGGTTGATTCGCGCAAATTCGCCAATCGTTCATCCGATTCTTTTTTACTTAGTCAATTATAATTATGATGACCCTGGAACTGCTTGAAATTAGGGAACCTGCATCGTCACATCCCACCTCCCAAATCACGCGGGTTACTAGAGTCGGTTGATTGCGTAACGATTCACTGCCGTGACAGGGATACCCACCCGTACCCAGCCCTCCTGGCGCCCTGCTGGTAGAAGAGGGCTTAGACGATATATGATTACGTCTCGAGTCTCGACGATGATAAAAGGGTCCAATTTCATTTTGCAATAAAAATGTAACTCAACGGAAGGAAAATATCATTTTAGTTATACCAGTGAAATGAGATACCACCTCCCTGGTTTTACCGTTTGTTTGCTTTCATATGTTACCCGCATGGAACAATGATGATGTGGGTACAATGCGCGTTTTCCATACACCCAGCCCTCGTTATCTCGAGCCAACCATCAAAGGGTTAACATCTCCCTTCGCCGATTATGTAACCATTATTATATGTCGCTCACAAGGGTGAGGTTAGCTGGACGAGGTATATTTTTCTTATGATCAGATGCAGAGTACTAAGTATACTAGAAGGAGGAACGAAGGGGTTCCCAAACTTCCCATTAAATTTTCTTTCTGAATACAAATGCAGCAACACATTTTACGAGGAGGAAATGAAAGTTTATTATCAAATATTAGACGAATATATCGCTAATAGTAATATCGCTAGCATTGTCCTTGTTTTGGCTGGTCCATGTTCTGGACTCTATTTCACTTCTTAACCCTTCACGAGCTAACACAAAGTGCTACGCACAATGAATTCACGTTCACCCACGCTGCCATGTCAGTCTCCTTTCGCAAGCGAATCTCTTTTCGCGATGTAGCCTAGGATAAATAAACATTATTGTAAGAGTGTCGAGTATGTCGGGAATTGGGAGTCAAAAGCTGGGATTAAATATAAGTGGGACTGTGGGAGTCTAATCCATTGGATTGTCTTATTATGACCATTATAAACAAATCATATTGCATTTCTAATAGTAATATTTATGTTATTGTAATCTCCTTGGCCCAGTTCAGATCGGGATTTTGTTCGCTGTTCATTTAACGTCTCATTATACTACTGTCTAATACAATGTGCTTCAATTTCGGCGTTTTTAAAATGCTGCAATGATCCATTGATCATTATCACCATCGTTGATTATTGCTTTTAGCTGTCTGTAAAATGATATAAGGTTTCATGTGATGGTTAAACAATCGTCTAAACTTGAGACGGGGCCTTGTTATTCTTCCGCCGACGAAGTGGCCGGAGGTATTATGTTTTCGATTTGTTGTTCGTCCGCCGTCCGTCTGTCCCGTTTTCATCCTTTCATAGATTTATCCTTGCAATATCTTGTTTATTTTAGCATTCGAAACAAAATGAAAAACCTATCGCTTTTCGCTATCCAGGCGAATCATTCATTAATCCTATTGAAATTACAGTATCCACATAATTATGTAAAAGGGTCCTAGTATAGGGTACGGTTTCGCTGGTTAGCTTTCTCAATGAGAATGAGGTACACACAGTTAATTGCAGAAGAACGGGAAGATTCATCGATGAATTATTCAGACATGACGCTTACATCATGTATAGGTCGTGCGTGTACTACTTACTTACTATACCCATGGACCCTACTACCCCATGGATTTTTTGGATGCAGGGTCTCCCCTAATATAGAATCCACGGTACTACCGCGTCTATACCAGTAGCAGACATGATAAACATAACGACGGAATAGCTACCATTGACTGGCAATCTTCATAATCCAATACCGAGCGTAATGAATTGGTGAACATTACCCAAGGCACTAATGGAGGCAAGTGGATCACCCCTTTCTCCTCTACCCCCTCTCCTTTCAGAGGCGTTCGTATACTGGGGCGAAGGGGGCAATGCCTTGCCCCCCCCCCCCTCCCCCCCCCCCCCCATTCAAATGTTGGCACACTCGCCCTCGTCTCGCACTATGTGCCCCTTCTCCCAAATGTGAAATGTATGACACCAATTTAATTTTTGGGACAGGTTGCCCTCGCCCCCCTTGATGCTCATGTTGAACCTGGTGCCCCTCTGTTACCCTCTGTTATCTCTCACCCCGGTGACCCCCTCCTCCCTTCATTTCGGGGTGACATTACGCCACCATGTCTCCTCCCAAGTACCAAGTGTACCGATTCGTCACAATACGGAGTTAAGGCTTCTAAGCGATTAACCCTCTAAGGTCTAATGCAGGATGCATATTAAATATTTCAATATTACACATAATAATAACGCATTGGATTTGTCATGACCATCTTATAGAGTGGTATTGCTAGGGTTAGCTACTTGACAAGATGAGTCATCTAGCCCACAAAATGACAAGATTACACCGAAATACGTTGTTAAAATATTCGATCAAGGTTCAGCACACAAAGGAAGGTAAATTGGATCCATTAAAGGCAGGATAGGCGCGTGAGCCCGGGGCGGTGTCATCATTTATAACCCGCGCATCTTCCCACCGTCATTTGCGCGCCAAAATGAAACAAGAAACCTGTGTGTGTGTCATCCTATTATCTCTCGGACGTAGAACTTTAAAGAGATATGGAGGCTTTTTATAAAGTACAATACAAAACCTGGTCTTATTCTTAATCGGCGGAATTATATGAATTTAATCCATGCCTAAACGATGTCGACATACAAATATCGCAAGTGAAGCCAATTTGATTGCTTGCATGAAACCGTTGCGAATAATATATTATATTAATCGAGCGTAGATCTTATAATTATTTCAACTTTTCAAGAAACAAAACCGAGCTTTCTTCAGACTGCTCAGCAAATTCAATATATAATCATGATGAATAATTCTTTAGACAATATCGACATGCAATTATCACAAATGTTTCACACACAAAAAATTGGTCTATGTATTTAACGAAGACCAGTCTGTTTACAGAAGTATATTTGTGTCCATTAAAGTGATGTCAAATGCCTTTAAAATAAACTATGA
Source organism: Echinarachnius parma (assembly GCA_037951105.1). Lineage (NCBI taxonomy): Eukaryota > Metazoa > Echinodermata > Echinoidea > Clypeasteroida > Echinarachniidae > Echinarachnius > Echinarachnius parma. The sequence goes on from JBAMJV010012575.1 coordinate 34,427, forward strand.
CATTATACATTTCTGTTCATCGATACTGAATTGTCCTACTCCTAGGCTAAGGTTACATTATGTCACCAACTCGGAGAAAATTGAATACTGGAATCGCATAATATACGATTGTTACCAGCCTGCTAATGATTAATGGACGCCATATAATATTCTCGTCTCTGTTCGACTAATGGCCCTACTGACAGATTACCAAATGTTAGCGGAAAAAATCGGTTTCTTGAAGCTTGTAATCTCACGTATCACAAACGCACAACCGTGGAAAATGAGACACACAGAATCAGACAAGTAAAAATATATTGGGGGTTTGAGTTTCATATCCCCTGATAATATGTGTATCCATGTCTTTCCCACGGGAAGATTTTTGTTCGTTTCCATGATTTTGTGTTTATAGTGCAAGCATTCCCTGCCACATTACCAAAAACCAGTTTTCCCATCTTGCATATACGTGCATCCATTTCCACCACCACCGACACCACTTTCATCGTAACCATCATCAGCAGCAACAACATCAACGTCAATCGTCGTCATCATCATCATTACCATCATCATTACCACCACCACCACCACCATTATCATCGTCATCATAATCAATATCACCATCACCATAATGAACATCATAATCATCATCATCGTCACCATCATCGTCATCAGCATCATCATCATCATTATCATAATCATCATCATCACAACATCCCCTTCACCAATTGGCAATATAATTGTATATGTTTCCACCCTCATTATGACCACTATGACCATCACTGACATCGCCAACCACTGGGACAATTGGTTCGAAGTTCGCATAGAGGGCAAAACGCCTGGAGGTATTTTTTTAAAAGATGTACTAATTTATAATCCAAATCCTTCTATTCTATTGGATCATATACGCTGTTTCTGAGATTTATCCGTCATACAGATTTTGCCCAAAGGCACCGCGTACTTTGCATTTGACACAAAAAGTGAGAACTACATCATATTGATCCTATTTATCCTATTTATTTGGGTTCAAATTTCACCCGTGGTTGATTTGCATTTAGGGGATACAAATATTATCCATGTACGTATTTGCAAGGAATTTGTAACTCCACCCATGGCTTTTCCCCCATCTAATTCTGAATAGGGATGAGTGTGGTTACATGGTAATGACAGATGTGTTATGTGGTAAAAAGCTGCTCTCGCCATTTTTATTGGATTGCAACCAAAACCAAAGGGTTCGAGAACTTTTTAATAGGATTCGAACAAAATTGTGTGGTTAGCCCAAATTAAAACGCGCGAAGCATTTGTACATACATGCATTCCACCAAGTCTGATCACTCCGATTATCATTGTATCTTGTCATTGAAATATTATATTATCTTGCTTTTCACTAGACCACAATATTACTCTGTTTTTGTGTTTACTTAGTGCATTTTTTTAAACTCCAGACTCCAGATGTATTGCATTTATTTATGTCCTTGTAGGGGAAACCACAATTGCTACCCATCTGTTGGAATTCAATTATTCTACCAACCATACGGTACAGTATTTAAAATGACAATTGCAATGGATAAGACAGTTTTGTTATTGTACATATACCCTACCTTTTTAAAGATGTAGGCTACTTCACGGTTGAAAAGCAGAGCTATATATTATCGACGTTTATTGATTATTTGTTTGCAAGATCTGTATGTATTGACTGGCTGTTATTCACTCAATACCTTTTTGACCTTGATAATGGATCCTTTTCTCTATTACCCCTTTCACTTGATGCGAATAAAGAAAGTCATAATTATTCGCTCCTGATCGACTGATGCACACCGTCACCGAAATGGCGTGGTGTGATTTGTGACATATCTAATTACGATTTGAATATTTTTTCTGGGCTGTAAATCACTCGATACCCTTTCTAATGGAATATTCTATCCCTTTTTACTTGACAGGAATAACGAAAACGAAAGTCAAAATCATGCCCGATCGATTTGTGCGAGATTCGGGACATATCTAAATAAACACGATGTGGCTTGAGCTCAGGCCTATAGCGAGTCCAGATGGATTGAAGCATAATCAGGGGGGTGTTTCACAAAGAATCATAAGTTGAACTTAACTCTAAGTGGACTTAAAAAGTATGGAAAGCCATTTGTAGCCTTGGAATAAAATCTATTCATAAGCAACATTTAAGTATTTTAGACTTTTCATAAATTTTACATGAAGAACATGAAATCTCCTTGATAATAGAAAAATATAAATGATTTGAAACAACATTTTAATGCCCTTTTAATAGGACTTTTACACCAAAAAAATGAAACTAACGGCTTCCATACCTTTTTAAGTCCAACGTGTAGAGTTAAGTTCAACTTAGGATCTTTGTGAAACACCCCAGGTCCCTGGATGCAGGCAGATGCGTCTTTTGTATAATAACTCCATTTCTTGTGTCATCTTGAAAATGCATTGATAGATCCAGAAATAGAGGACGTTGCTCAAATCCATTTGCATCGTCTAGTCCATCGTTAACCCAATTAACTGACGTCCCCCGACTGTGAGTTTCGGCGATTACCACTGCTACCCCTCTTTTTGGGCAGATTACCCCCTTTTCATGTCTGTCCCATGTCCCGAAATTCTCACGGTATAAGATGGTTGTAATATTTTATGTAAGATCTCTCCCATCAACCCGCCCGCCACCCATGTCTTTCTCACATGATGAAGCAATCTAGACTAGTCCAACCCTATTGATGGGTCCAGGGAGTTACTTCTTGCATGGGTCCAGCCTACATGACATCAACAGTTTGTCAACTACTATTGTTAGTGTCTTTCAGCCCATGTATGCCTACATTACAAGATACATATGTATATCATCACGGACAACAGGCCTTTTGAATAACTGGCGAACGCCACTATCACACGAGCAGCGACACAGCTCACGGCTGCGGCCTCCTCCTGTAGCCTGTATACACGACTATTTTCAGCAGTCGTTCCAATCATTCAGACACGGGGGCTTTGTCAAAAGGCTATGAATCTAGGCTACTGGACAAACATGGCTTGCCAGTTTGGTATTAGTTCGGTACAAAATAGAGTCATCTTGCCTTTAAAGGGACATTGTCCAAATCCTCAAAACTTACACGGAACCTAGTGGTTCTCTCATACCTTATCATATTCATATTAACAATAAAAGCACGGGACAGGTTCGGTTTTTCAAATTTCTATTTCGTTCAAAGATATTTACGATTGAAGTGTTCAGATATGAAATTGTCTACTGCATACTTTCATGTCGTGTACAAAGTATTAAGTAGGCCTACAATGAGTAAGCGTGAATATCACTTTGCATTTTTCCTCATATCTCAGCTAAAAAACATCCAATCAACGTGAATTTTCACACAACACCCAGTGGACATATCAGATCACACCAGTAGGCCTACACAGCTTATTAATCACTCATCACTTTGTACATTTGTCAACAAAGTTACTTACTAGATCCCTTTAATATCGCGATATGACAACAGATGGGATCAATCTGGACCATCACTTGTCAATTCAGCCCGGCCCATGTTTGCAGAAGTTCAAATTGAGTTATTATGGTTTGTACAGGCATAGAAGGGATCAAAGTTAGCTTTCACTGATCCACCTGCCCGGCAAATCATGGCGTGGATATCTGGTCGAGAAAATAGAATCTTACAGTCCCACACATAAGAACAGATGTTATTAAGGAATTTTCACGTTTGGTAATTTGATGGTTAAAATAAGCCGATATGTTTTCAGATTTCCTCCCAGGTCAGCGTGCAAAATATACGATTTTTACCATCATGCACTTTGTTGAATTTCTTCTCTTGTCGACCGCCTTTCCCAGGAATATATATCACCATAATGATAAGAGCTGGTGATTCATATGTCTGATGAGAATTGGGGAAAAAAAAGCAATTCTAGACAGACAAGATGATTCATACGGAGTA